>CAKALU010060461.1:84300-119951 GCA_916700995.1 Hozukius guyotensis
AAGCACGAAAAAGCTGCAGAGGAAGTGATGAGAGGGAGACATGAGGGTCCTTGAGAGACGGATGGGCCTTGTGGGTGCACTTAGAGTGTTTTAGCAACATGAAAACTTGAGTCCAAATTCTGTCCTCTAACATTTCCTCTTAGTTTAAATGAAGAAGCATTTTTGGAAAATGTGATTGATCTAGTGAGTACTGCTGTTTTTCATGTAGTCTTGCAGTTTCAGCTTTGAGTTGGGTGCTAACAAGTGTTCACCTCTTTGGCATTATCAATATGCATAAGAGCTGATATCTTGTCAGTTCCGTGTGCATGCTCTTAATGCTTGAGATTAGGTTTGGGAATTAATAAACTGCCTTCAGGCCTTTTGTTTAGGATTTTTGCTGTTAGAAAACCTCAAAAACACTCAAATCATCTGACAAAACATTTGTATTAATCTTGGTACGTTCTACATATTCGCATGTCAGGAGGGCAGATTTGTGCTTGTGTGGGTGAAGGACCAGTTGTGTAACGGGATAAGGATTTCCTGCCATGTTTTGTGGTAGATAAGAGCTAGACGGAGCAACGGAAAGACGGCAGGATGGAAGGAAAAGAGCAGCAGATAACCAGAGGAAAGTGACGCCGAAGGGCTAGCGGAGACAGCAGATGAAAGGCAGAGATGAGACAGTAACAGAAGAAGTATTGACAAGAACACAGGCTGAGCAAAACGAAGGGAGAGGTGGGTAGAAAGAGAGAGAAATGAGAACGGCGCTTGGCTTTCTGAGGCAAATGAGATGATATCAGTTAAATATAAAGAATGAAAAGTTTAAAAAAAGAGAAAGCAAAGGAAGCTGAGATGGCTTTAATGCAGGGATGCACTAGAAAAGAGAGATGGAGCGAGAATGAGAGTGGTAAGCGAAACAGAGGGTTCAGGCTCTGATAACAGCGACTCTCCAGAGGCCCCTCAATTAGACTGGTAACCTGGCAACCAGCAGGCAGACAGCGCCCCTCACACACGCATAAAACACACACACACACACACACACACGGAGGGATGGAAAGAAGCAAAGCACGATGGGGGGAAAGAGCAGAGGAAGCGTAGAGGAGATGGAACGAGTGAGCGGTTTAATGAGGGGATCAAACGGACAAGGAGTAAACAGATTAAGTGGAAAAAGAGGGTGTTGTCGCTGTATTTCTGTTTGTCTCCTGGGACAGTCCACGTCTCGGGGCGATCTCTGTTTTGTTATCAGCGTCATTGTTTTCCTCTGCTTTAATTAAGACGTGGTCGTCGTCTTTCTGTCTTTGGCTTAGGGCACAAAGGAGAGAAATGACAAGAGGACGGCAAGGAAAGAAACATGGAAAGCCTGTCCTTCCTTGTTTGAGGCGAGCTCTCACTTAATGTCAGAAACCATTAGCCAATTAAGTCACAGGCTGACCCTGGGAGAAGCAATAAAGCGACCATTTGACCCATAGTCAACCAAAACCGTCTATCGATTCAAGCCATGTCAATTTTGCAAATAAACCATGAGGACAAAAAGAGCAAAGAGTTCATCATTAGATCACAAGAGTAACAAATCATCTACTGGAGCCATCCACTACATCCTGATGCTGCTCTTCATTTTATTAAGTGGGCTAAAAGCACGCCGTGTGTTTACTAGAAGCTGAGGTCTCAATATGTCATCCTGTTTTCAGATTCTCGTGTAAATCTGTAAATCTCGCAGTGGCGTATTGCTGTCAGCAAGCAGTACCAGCAGGGTGAAGGGTGATGGTGAGATTTATCGGCTCGGCCGCAGCGTGTCATCTCGGTCCGTAGGAATACTGTCATCTTGCCAAGGCCTCGGGAACTCTGGTTGAACATTGAATCCTGTTACACACAGTACCTGTGTGTATTTTGCGTGAGGATTTATGTGTGCGTATTTATGTTATGCATATGTGTCTACAAGCTCGTGCAGTTTTTCATGCTTGACTGGAGAGTGGCGAAGGAGAGCTCTGGTGTCGGTGTAACAGTATATGAGGTGTGGCCTGATGAATTATGAATGAGAACTAGCAGTACAGTAGATGCCACTGATGGATCATGCTAGAGCGACAGAATTGATCAATAAGGCAAGATAATAGACAAAGGATTATGGAATTACTGCCATAATAAATGAGTCTAGTTTGCCAGGAAGTAGTTATAGCATGTAGCTCGCCCTAAAATTGTAATTTTTACGTATCTGTTTATGTACAAATTAAACAAACAAAATGCATCACATATTTTTTCACTTTAGATAGAGCCAAGCTAGTTGTTTCCGTCACTGTGTCTCAATTGGGATACTTCCGTTAGTACACTTCCATGAAGTACACTGTGTACACTATGTACTTAACTTGCGTAGTGAATTTCAACAGGGAAGTGTTGTATCAAATCGAACATGGCTGTTGTCCACGCTCCCGAAATAACGATCACAACATTTGACCGCTTCTTCTCCTTCTTTTTAATGGCAAATTGCAACCAAACGGAGTGTTACCGCCAACATTTGACTGCGATTGTCGCCCTCCAAAATGTCTGCCGGCTTGTTTGCTCATTTTAAAGGAGCAGTGTGTAACATTTCGGAGGATTCTATCGTCAGAAATAGAATTCAATTTTCATAACTATGTTTTCATTAGAGTATAATCACCGGAAACCAAGAATCGTTCTGTTTTCGTTAGCTTAGAATGAGCCCTTCATATCTACATAGGGAGCAGGTCCTCTTCACGAAGTCCACAATGTTGCTCCGCTATGTTACTACAGTAGTCCAGAACGTACAAACCAAACACTGGCTCTAGAGAGAGCCTTTTGCGTTTTTACATTACCTGAAGGCCACCGTAGTTCTCTGACACGCTTGTGAAACTGCGGTAACGTGAGCCGTGGAGGGGTACCCAGTTGGTTGCAATCTGCAATCATAACACTAGACCTTTAACAATTATATTAACACGTAATCAAAATGAACAATGAGCAACCGCAACCACTGCAGCTTCCTCGACCACCATTTTCACAAGTTTGTTGGTCCCTCCTCTTCTGCTACGTAGCCAAGATAGCGGCCATTGAGGGTGAGAAGCGCCCAACGTTCCACAATCAACTTTTTTGACCGTTATGATTATACCATCCGGGTAATCATAGTGCACTGCGTTTGTCATACTTGTCAGTGTGAACGTACTTATGCACTCAAAATAGCAAGTAGACGTACGCAAATTGAGACACAGTGCATGTCTCTAGTCATTATGCTAAGCTAAGCCAAACATGTCCCATCTCCAGCTCTGAAGTTAATGCTCAGACGCTCATTCTTGTAGATAACAAATATGCACTTTTCACAAGATATTGAATTATTACATAAACTGGTCATACTGCAATTAATCAGGACAGACTTATCAGAACAGAGCCAACACAAGAAATAAATAATGAATAATTAACTAATGTATTACAAAATATATATTATGGTTACACCTAATGTTATCGAAGTAAATGTGAAAACTTATCATGATATAGACTTCAGGTCATATAGTCGTGTTGAGTATACACACAGATAAAACAAGGCACAAGTGTAGTTGAGAAGTTTCTGTATTCATCGCAATTTTTAATATGATTTTTGACTGTGTGTCACTGCACAGTCATGTACGAGTGCCCTATATAACACCTTTGCTGTGCAGCATGCCTGTTTTTCATTTAACACAAGACTATACTTTGTCCTAACATTTTATACAATTTGCCAAAACTTCAGCTCCCTCAAACGCCGGCCTCTGTGTGAGTTAGCAGACGTCCCGATGGGCCGCCCCGTGCTCCTTTTCGCAGCCCAATTTGTTTGGAACACAGAGCATCGCCATGGAGAAATTCTCACCACGTTGCTATGGTAGCAGCCCCCGTTCTTTTCCTCCTCTTTCCAAAGTGAGATCGGCAGATCAGAGTCTGTATGCACATTCCTTGCATAAGAGTCAGTACATGTGATCTGGTGTTATAATATCTCGCAGACATTAACAGATATAGAAACCTATAAACAAAAATGGAGTGGGGCTGAGTGCATCACGAGTTTAGGTGCGTTCGTATCCAACAAATGCACACACACACACACACACAGTGCCATTGGCCTTGGATCCCAGGCTTACAGGAGGTGCCAGGAACCCTCTCTCCCACAGTCACCCTCTGTTCACTTGGAACAATAAGCCATTCTGTGTGTCTCTGTCTCTCTCTCTCTCTGTCTCTCGTTTGCTCGCTCTCTCAGCTGACCCGACAGTCAAGCATCAGAGGAATTAACCTGTGTGTGTCTCAAATATGCAGCTGATAGTATCCCCTGTCTTTGCCCTTGAACTGTGATTGAGTTTACGTGTGTTTGTAGATCCCCATTGCCGGCTTCCCGTGCATTGGTAACCCAGGTCACCCTTCGCTCTCCACCTCCTATCCCATTTAAATCAGCGCTGACTTCACCTTCACTATGAAGTCAGCCTCTGTAATGAGAATCAGCGGGGCAGACTCTGCCCCACCCTTCAGCAGCAAACAGGCCGCCCTCGCTCACAACTAACACTGGTTTTATTGGCCTGTGTACGTGTGTGTGTGTGTGTGTGTCTGTGTGTGTGTGTGTGTGTGTGTGTGTGTGTGTGTGTGTGTGTATGTCCCTGTATTGTCCCCAGCAGCAGCAGTCCAGTGTGGGTGGATGCAGGAGACAGCCAGACAATTCGCTGTACTCTACCCATAATCCTTAGGGATCAACACTGAATCAAACCCACTTCCTATTTCTTTTTTTTTCATTTAACCCCCGTGTGTTGGAGTGTGTGTCTGTGTGTGTGCCTGCATTCAAATGCTCTTTGATGTTATCATGCAAATGCATTATTCCCCCAACTGTCTTCATCTTTTTCCTCCTGTTATTCTCGTCTTCTCTCTCAGCAAAGAAACAGATGAATGTGACTCATGTTTATCAGTATCAGTTGACGTACTCTCTCCCCTCTCGTCTTTCTCCTCTCATCTCTCTCGTACGCCTCTGTTGTCCTCGGCTGGCTATTTTATTTCTTATCAGATATCGCCGTCTTCCCATCAGATCTCTGACAGTGTAGTGTGGCTCATCCTCTGACTCGGTTTTACAGGAGGAGGATTGATGCTTCAAAGAAAGAAAGACGCAGTATAGAACTTTTAACTAGAAGGTCAGGGTTCAAGTTTTGTGTATTTCTCTGAGGCTTATGAGAGTGCTATTGCTTCAGTTAAGTAAAATTATATTTAGGGATGCACTGATGCGTGTGTGTGCATTAATTAAATGTAGCCTTTAACTGAGGATAACTAGGGATAAATCTGCAATGCTAGTTGTTTGAAATTTCTCAATAGTGGTGCCAATATAACAGGGGTGGGGGAAAAAATCGATACAGGATAGTATCGATATATATATTATATATATACAGTATTATTTGCTTGGCAAAATTGTATGGATACACAAATGTCAAGTATCGATCTTATATTATATAAACTATTAACCCCTAACAATCCGACGGCTGCTATTCTGTCTTTCTGTGGTTGTAGCAGGCTCAGTCTTAAAGGTAGAGTGAAGATACTGGTATCACATAAACTAAATAGAAACTAGAAAACCTGAGGAATCGATTGGTACCAACCATATCATGTAAGCTTGTAGCTTGTGGGAAGAACGCTAAATAACGCTCCAAAATTATGCTAAATTTTGGCGAGGAAAAACTGGCATAGCCATTTTCAAAGGGGTCACTTGACCTCTGACCTCAAGATATGTGAATGATAACTCTGAGATGAACAGAGTGAAAACTGTATCTTATTAGATGAAACAGATGTTGACAAACTGCATAATTTGCAGTTGAAAAAAAGGTAATAAATCGCAATATATCTTATTGCAGCATATTGCAAAGTGTTAAAATCGCAATAACATCATATCGTGACTTAAGTATCGTGATAATATCGTATCGTGGAGCCTCTGGTGATTTCCATCCCTACAATATAATACCTTTAGTGTTTTAGTACTAAAATCACTGCAATACTTTCTGAATACCTTATTTTTAGGAATCTAAAAATCATTTTCTACGAAGCCTTTTTCTCCATATAACAAAAAAACAAACCTCTGAAATGCATCCGTTCCTACTGCATAATGATTGCCTGAATAAAATAGAAAATCAAGAAAACTAATCACTGGTTGCAGTTCTACACTAATGTGCATATCATCTAATCACTACACAGTAAAAACGTGGTCCCGTTTTGCTGCATATGAATTATGAGTTTATTTCCACTAGAACATGGTAATGATTTTCCCATTTCTGTGTGTAACCAGTTGATGGTTTGTGTGTGAAGTCATGTTCCCCTGCAGTGGGATTCTGCAGCCATATGTGGACATAATTTTCCGTCTGGGCGGCTATGACAAATATATGAGTCACGGGTCGATAGCGTCTCGCTAAGATGAGATCATTACACACCGTGGAGAGCTCAGATTGAAAATGTAAGTCACTGATACAAGGCACAGGCAATCACTGTGTATCTGAGTGAGTGACTTTGTGTGTGTATATATGTGCGTGTGTTTGTGTGCCAGACTACTGGTCCATTGTGCTCTGTCAGGGTTTATTTAGCTGGCCGGGGCTGTGGGGCTGCTGGCTTTGGAGTCCAGACAGGGCACTATTTTTACCTTGGCAGGAAGGGGAGCACACTACCTCCTCTGTTACATAAACACACACACTTTCACATTTCATTTTGCCTGAAATATGTAGGCTAATCTACATTTTAAGTTAATCTCTCTTTCACAAACACACGCAGAATTGTAAGCCATTCTAGATAAGAGTGTTAGGAAGCTTAAAAGAAAAAAAACATTCAGAAAGGAGTCCTGGGTGTAACAGTGGGAGAATAAATATAGACAGAGGGAGATAGTGTCCAGGAGAGTCTCCAGACATACTCATCTAAACACACACACACATGGGCATGCTTAACGCAAGTGCATTTCCATAAACACACACACACACACACAGTGGCTATCCCACGGCTGAGGTGTCTCTTTCCAAACTGGTTGCGAGCAGCTGCTGTCCTCACGTCAGGGCGTGAAAACGGAAAAAAAAATCCACCGGCGTGAGTTTCTCCCTCTCCCTCTCTTTTTGCTCTCTCTGGCTGTGAGAGGCCACCCTGACCGGAGGGTGGAAGGTAGGGAGGGTCTAAAGGGGCCTTACCTCTGACCATTGTGCTTTCACAGTCCTGTGGGAACGGCAGAGTAGAGAGTGGAAGTAGTGCAGGGAAGTGAAAGAGAAAGATTGTCACAACATGTAAGAGAAATATGAAGAGAAGCCACCAGTAGTGGAGTAGATTTTTTTTGTGTGTGTCAGCCCATGGCAGGGTTGAGTTGGCTGGGAATATGATGTGTACTGACTGGGCTCAACCTCAGGAGTCGGTCTGGACTAACCTACTGACTGGGGAGTAGAGAGGATAAGACAGGGAGGGAAGGATGAGGGAGGCGCTGGATGATATGGATGGATGTGGCGGAGTGGATGATGTCATCAGGCAAACGTCCAACCTCGACCTCAGTGATGACTACAAAGAGGTAAAGGACCATGTCGTGTCTTGTTCCAAGCTTATAAGTCAATTAATTGAAACTAATGCATACAGTGTGGTCAATAGGGGTGGAATATTTTAGGTCATCCATGTGATGGTTTGCTCTTCACAGTGTCTACCAGTATGTGAACACACAGACATATGCAGCTACTTTTGTTTGACTTTTGCAAGAAAGCGTAATTCTCAATATTCCTTTAAAAGGGTTTTGTGTGTGGTGTGTGTGTAGCTACAGTATGTGCCACAGCCCAAAGACAGGCTGACGTAATGCTTGAAGTTTGGGTATTAAAGTGCTTAGATATTTGGGGCAAAGCTATGACATAATGGTGTGAGTAACCAGGCTTTTATCCCTAAATCTGCTTCAGTCTTTGTGAAAAAAAAACAGATTCCTCCACTGAGTCTTTTTTCCCACAAATCCATAGTCTGGCCTTCTCGCTGAGAGAAAGCTCAAATGTCACTTGGAGATCTATTGTCCTGTCTAAACCCACTTCATGCTCTTCTCCCTCCCTTTGTCATTCTACCCCCTTTTCTTTTTTTTTGTATCCCACCATAACCATCCCCCACATACTCATGTACAGCCTTCTACCACTTGCTGAGTTGTTCTTTTCCACTCCGAGTGACAGGAGCAGCCTTGCACTGACCCGAGGCTGAACCGTATGAGGGGTCAGAGGTCAGGTCCCTTATCTGGGATGGAATGTGTGCACTGCCTAGACAGACAGGTCTCAGATCGCACGGAAAGAGAAGACGGTCTTACACACAGAGTGTAGACCTAAAGCATGTATACTTTGAGGAATAGTTGGACATTTCCCCGTTTCCAGTCTTTGATGAGAGAGTTTTATAAATGTTCTCGTCTTGCTCAAGGAAAGAAAACAAATATGTTTATTTCCCAAAATGTGCAACTTTACATTTAAATAGAATATACTTTGATTCAAGACTATGTTTTCAGAAATATGTACAAGAAGATGCAGTTTTAGTCAAATCTAAGCCTGTGAGAACCTTTGTGTGAACTGTGGAGCTAGTCAGCCCAGTCAAAACACACTCTCACACACACAGAGAAGACACAGTGACCTTGTATCTGTTTGTAGAGCTGTGAGCTCAGCAGCAGCTCACTGTCAGGCCTGGAAAACATATCAGAGTGAAGCCTTCCCAACTCTTCCAAAACACACATGTCATGCTTTTCACTCTTGCTAGCCCCCCAGTACTCACCAGACCTGGTATTTGCGTGTGTATATGTGTGAACAGTGGGTTCTTGTCTCCAACCAGCAAGGCAGTGAGGTATCGGCCAGTGAAAAGCCACCATTGTGCAAGAAAAGGGAGAGCCCTTAGTGAGGAATGGAGGGAACGAAGTATTAATAAATGAAGAGGTGACACATTTTAAAGGACCCGTCCTTTTATCATAGCATAGAAATCCGTAGGCTTGCAGACACACACACACACACATCTCAGATCTTAACCACTAAACAATTTCTGGCCACAAGAGCCAGCAATTTAGGGGTGGATGCTCTTTGTTAGCACAGATAATTAAATTCATCTCCCTCCTCTGATAAAGATTTTCAGGGAAGATTTGAGGGCTCAAAACAAGCACTCTGTCATTCTTCATTCCCAGGGCTAAATCGCCCTCTATGTCTACGGATGAATGGCTGTAGTGCAGTGTGGAGAAAATGTCTTTGTCAATGAGGGTTTTTCAGTAGAGGAAATTGCTTGCTGAATTTCAGGAAAAACACAAATTAGCCCAATTGTGTTCCTCCCAATCTAATTTGGACGGTGAAGGCTCAAGGCCAGGAAATGAGGGAGGTGGTTAGGACTGTCGCTCGCTCTGTCTCTCTCTCTCTTTTCTCCCTCTCTACTACCCCTCCCACATGCATCTTAAAATGTTAATGTAATGGGTCCGGCAGATTTCCATGTCATCATCATGTGGAAACTTGATATAAGATTTTATAAGAAGTTCTAGTGGGAAAATGACCCAGTAAAGCACACAAAAGGGTTACAATAACGTCGCATTCATGTCCATTTGAGTGAGCCAATAAAGGGAGCAGAATGGTAGCTTGTTTCTGGCCCGGGACATGCAAGGTTTGCATTTTATTCACCCCAAACTAAAATTTAAAAAGTAACACCTGGAAAAGGAGCATCGAGCAAACATGGAAACTGTGAACATGACAGGATTCGATCGCTTCCTGCTTTAGAGAGGCTCTGAGAATTCATCTACTTTACTTCCAATGAAGGAAGAGAGTTTTGAGACTTACGTGATAGCACATCAAATTTAAAACATCAGGAAGATAAGGTAGAAGATGAGCTATTGGTATGGATGATAAAAAAGAGTTGTGTAGAAAAGGAAGGAGAGGCAGGAGCATGTATTTACTACCCATTTCTCACCTCCACCCCTCAGTGACGTATTCCACACCTTTGTAAATGGTTTATGGGGCTTCCATGATGATGGTGGTTTTACCACCCACGGCCCACCCACAAACACACAACACAACACAAACATGTTGTATAACAGATGATGTCTGTACAAAGACAGGAAGTTGTGTTGTCAGGGAGGTGTTGGATGCAGAGATGATGTCCTGCATGCAAATCCAGCAGCAGACCACTGATAACTTTTGGCTAGTGGTTTCTTTTTCCCTCTCTTATTATGAGAAAGTGTAACTAACTATGTCTGCAGTACGTTCCAGTTATTAAGTCTGTAAAGGTGTAATTCAAAGCAGAAACGTTTAGTTGATTAATCAATTAGTCGATTGACAAAAAATTTACTGCCAACTATTTCGATAATAGTTTCAGTCATTTTTTAAGCAAAAACGCCAAACATTTGTTTCTTCAATGTGAGGAATTTCTGCTTTTCTTTGTTTTATTTAATTGTAAAGTGAATATCTTTGGGTTTTGAATGTGTCAGACAAAACATTTAAAAATGTCACCTTGGGAAGAATTTCTATAGACTACAAGATTAGTTGATGAATCGAGAAAATGATCAGCGGATGAATCAATAATGAAAATAATCGTTAGTTGCAGCCCTGGTGGGATTGACCAATTACCAGTATAATCAATGATAAATAGAAGCAATACATTTCACCCTGACTTTCTGACATTATGTAAAGGGGTAGCATGAATAGTAAGATTCATATTCAGTGCTATGATAAAACGTTTGCTCTTATGACTGCATGTTATCAGTAGCCTTGTGCAAAAGTGTGTCCTTGTGTTGTTTATATAACGTTTATGTAAATCAAAACCATTATCCAGAGGTAGTTAGTATGTCCTTGAGGGCTGATGAGCGTGAGTGTACCAGTGGCACTGTATGAAATGTTTATTTTATATCATTGCAGCAGCATATTCTCTGTGTTCTGCCTCATATATTTAAACAACTCTCAAATCTGATCACTGGATGTAAAATGCAAGAAAAATATAGTCTCCTAATGTTTATTGCCTAGTTTTTTTTACACGGCTCACAACAATGACCGGCTCGCTGTACATTAACCCATACTTGTTATGGTAGTTGAAAACCTTGTCATTGGGCTATTGAGCTGTTCAGATAGTTAATCAACAAGTTATGATCCCTGACTTCGAAGATGTAACCCTGAGTATTTCCAAGTAAAGTCGTGTCTAGTAGGCAACTCTCAAATTGCGAAAACTTGCAGAAACTCGGGAGACTCGCTGCCCGACAACTTATCCTAGCCTTAACCATCTTGCGAGAGTGTTCCAATTTGCGTGTTACCTTCTAGACACGACCCCAAGTAAACCCATCTCTAAGTTAAGATATACCAGAGGTTCTTCCAGTGTAGGAATCTACTTTTTGTTATTTGTAGAGAGTTGGACAAGTTAAACCACTTTCTGCCTTTACATCGACACAACCCTCTAGCAGAGAGTGTGTGTGGTCTTGAAAACTCTTTTGAAACTGAGCTGTAAAGTTTATGGTGGTGCTGTTGAGCCGTCCTGAATGCGTTCCACCTGGACCTCAACACAACATTTTTGTTTTCCCCCAGCCCTCACCTCATGAGGAGAGCAAACGGCTAACAATGCTCAGTGGACCTGCTGCTTCTGGTCTGCTTGGAGCAGCTGTTTTGTGGAGTAACATGACTGACAGCTGTGTTGTATGAGTACATGTACATGTACATTAATGTGCGCTCCCCCTGCACTGTACCACACAGGCTGCTGTTGCGCCTTTTGAAGCAATGAATCGAAACTCTCAAGTGTGTTCATCTTGACTCCCCAGGCTATCTTTCAAACACACACACACACACACACACACACACACAAAAGGAACAGTGCCAGGTCCACTACGTGCCAGTGTGTGCGCTGGCAGTGCCAAGTGCGTCTTGCGGGCTCTTGTGTGGAGTGGGATTATGTTAATTTGTCCTTGGTGGAGGCACTCTCACCAACGCCTGCACACAATTGTCAGGAGAGACAGACAGAGTAGAGACGAAAAGGAGGGAGCGAAGGAGTTGAGAAAACGAGTGGGAGAGAGGTGAAGCTGTGATAAGCAATTTGGAGAGGGAAGAACAAAACGAACAGCCGAGAGAGAGAGAGATAGAAGAGAGGCCCGAGGCTGATGGAGAGAAGTGGAGATGGAAGGAGATGAGTGGAATTGGGGATAATGAGGGAGAGAAAGAGAAAGACAAACGACTGGTGAGGCTGAATCAGGTGGGTAAAGAAAGCATGGGAATGTGAGGAACGGAGATAGATGAGAAAGCTGGAAGATGTGTGGGGGAGTAAGTGGAGAGGGGTGATAATGGGAAAGAGACAGATCTAAAGAGGAAAGATTGCTTGCCAACTTCTCACCTCGATTCTACTCTCTTTTTTTGTCATTTTGCCTTTATTTTACAGTGAAAGTAGAGATACAGACCAGAAATATATGGGGGAGGGAAAGACAGAGAGAGAAAGGAGGTCCCTGGCCACAGATGTTGTGGTTACATGGTATACGTCTTAACCATTTGGCCATCAGACACCCCTCATAAGCTTCTTAAATCTTCAAACCTACATTTTTTAAAGCAGTAGTTACGAGATCGTAAGATGGTTAACAATCTACAAAAGACATTTGATACATAAAATTATGTTTTTTCTGGCTCGGCGCTTAATAACACAGAAGTTCCCAATAACCAATACAACATGGATGCCTCACATCACCCAGAATTTATCGTTGAAGGTTAATGAAACCCACATTTAATAGATTAATAGTGTTATGTTGTCAATGCACAATATGTTTAACCTCCACACAACCGACTCTGGAATCCTACATTTGTCCAAAGTTGTCCGATGACATGAACACTGAGTTTTTCCCCAACTCTATGCATCCTAGGGGTGTAATGATACATCGATCTGGATTTATATATCGATTCAGTGATCAACGATCCAATATCATCTATGCAAAGTGAAGACATTGATACATATCATCTTTAAGATGCACCTTTATTTTGAAATTCCTATGGCATGTCCATCCAAGCGCACCTCATTCCTACAGAGCCCAGTAATAAAATTGGCAATTTAGTTGCTTTTTGTGAGTTTATATAAATGTAACTGTGTTAAATAGGCATATGATATCGTCTAATATCGATCACAGTATCTAATATCATCGTATTGTATCATGAATTGACAGATTTGTGATATCAGCAAATATCATATCGTTATCCAAACAATCAATATAACATCGTATCGTGATGGAACTTGTGATTTACACCCCTAATGCATCCCATATATTGTTAACGTGGGATCTTTAAGCATTGCTTTGCTATAAAGATTCACAATCCAAAAAGGTTGGGAGCCAGTGTTTTAGACCTCAGAACTTTCTCATAGTTCACATCATATAAAACTTTTATTTTTTCTAAAACGTACCATTCTTCCTGTCTTTCAGGCCTATTGATTTCTTTTTGAGAGAAGGACAGGAGCACTGTGGTGTTTAGACTAACTGTGTGTCTGACCTTTTGCAGAAAGGTTTTCCTAAAAAAAAAAAAACTTCCTAAATCTGGTCTCTAATGCTTGTTTGCAGCAGTAGCATGTGTGAAAAGTGCTACAGAGACTATAACTTCCCATTTGATTAGAAACAGTCTGAGTCGCTCATTAGCTGTTTGCACCGCGGTTGGATGCGTTTACCTGCTATCAGCACAGACGAGACATCCTACGGAGACTGGTGTGTGTGAAGTGCTGCCAAAGCTGAGCTTGGAATTCAGGATTGGGAGGAGGCCAAGCGAGAGCGACTCTGGATTTGTGTAACCTTGGGATTCTTACAGATTTATTCATGTGTGAAACGGCTATTACTGCTCTTCCTCTGGAGTTTACCATACAGTACGTAAACTCGATACTGTGTGAGTCCTGTATGAGAAAACCTACTTTGTGTGTGTGTGCGGGGGTATTGGGAGTGCTGCTCACTAGTTGTTCTCTGAGACAACAGCACCCCCTGCTGGTGACTTCTGGTAATGTCATCTTGTAATGATCCCTACTTAGATATTTCACAAATTTTTTTCTCAGTACTTCAGCTGACTCCACACTTTGTATCAGAGCTTGTTAGGATGACACCGAAGCTCTTACTGCAAATTAAGAGGAGACTGCTGCTATTAATATACTTGCACACGTGATTTGGACTGTCAGAAAGTGCTCGGGGTGACTTCTATTTGTGCACAAAGCTAGTCATGTAGGTGGGGGGTTCGGGGGTTAGGGTGATGTAGCGTGCCAGAAACTATATATACCTGGGGTTGAGGTGCCATGACAACAAGCATCCACCCTGCTGATTAGTCTTTGAAGAAGACACCTAATCCCCACCAACCTGACCCTGACCTCTGACCTCATTGTGAAACCATAACATAAATCATCAAAAAGATCTATAAAAAAAGGTAACCTTATCTTGTTGATCCTCTTGTTGCAGGCCCAAAAGAATGAGAGGGAGTCTATCAGGCAGAAGTTGGCCCTGGGCAGTTTCTTTGACGATGGGCCGGGCATCTACACCAGCTGCAGCAAGAGTGGCAAACCCAGCCTGTCCTCACGGTAAGACCTCTGACATATTACGTATTTTTTTTAAACAATACACATGTGACTGGTACTATTTTTGTGGTCTCATTATTCACTGAAAGAGGATCCTACCCAAAGGTGAGAGCAGTAGTTTAATGTCAGAGATCAGCGGTAGACAAGTGTTAAAAATAAACAGAAGGGTATGAATCTGAAAGTCTAGATTGACTGTGGGTACCAGTAAAGAAAAGACAATCAGGAAGGAAGAGAATGACAGGAAACAGAGAGGATTTGTGCAGCATGAATGAGCCACACACAGTCAGCCCTTGTGGCTCTCACTTCCCAAAAGCCCCACACACAAAGACGCTACCACCACCTCCTACACTGTACCTTACTGGAACTAGACGTTCTGCAAACACTCCAGTGTCCTTTGTATTCCTGTGATTTGAATCACATGGATTTCTCAATATTGCTGCAGCGGATCAATGACTGATTGTGATGCTTAATGCCTCATTGATGATGACATGGAAATAGTAAGATTACAGTAATTGATAACATTGATAACATTGAGCCACTAGTTGTCACACTCTCCATCCCCCTGTTCCATCGCATTTACTTCCCAGCAAGATGTTGCATGGCGCTTACTGTCAATCTCACCCATTTATCCGTTTTTTTCCACACTAACTGACGACCCAGAGATACCATGTGATACCAGCATTGTTTTACTTTTGGCTCACAAGCCTTGTTAGAAGTGGGAACCAAACGTCGGATATCTTCCACAGAGATAAACAAAACATTCATTTTGGACCCGCCAACATTTTCAAATGATTAATTCACAATGTTTTTCAGGAAAAGCCATACTTTTATTCAGCATCTCTAAAGGCTTTGTGGATGTTGTTGTTTTTTTTAAATATTTGTCCACACAAAAATGTTACCAATAAGACCTTTAAATGTTTTTATAAGGATCCCTTCAATTTATTTTTTAAAGAATTGTGGAAAAAGTAATGCCTTCACACCATCCCCAAGCCATAAAATTAATTTTTTAAATAGCCTTGCACCTACATGATGTGTGTATAATTAAACCCCTTCAATTTTAAAGATTTGTGACCAAGATATGTGCTGAGTGAAACAATTTATAATTAAAAGATAAACTTGTCAGTGCTCTCTCATTACAAACGATGTAATGGTGACACTCTTTGTAAATTACCTCAAACGTATCTTTGGGATTTACTGTACTGCAGTTTCTTTTTACTTATCAGCTGACATATTCGCCAATAATAATGCTAATATATATGCAATAAGCTCATATTGGCAGATACAGTATGTCAGTCTACACTGTACAGGCATCACATTATATTAGCTACTAGTATGAAAAGTTAGTAAAAGCTCTCACAATCTCTTCAATTTGAGTTACAGGAAGGTTTTTGATGCTGCCTCTCCCGAAAAAAACAATCGACCGCTCAGGTCCTATTTTAATCAGGACTGATTGGATCTGTGCTGTGTAATCAATCATCTGTTTGTAATTACTGCATTGAATAAGCAGATTATTGATCCACAGTGGGCTGGAGCTACACCTAGTGATATTCTGCTGCTCCGTGGCACAAAAACACCCCCACCGGTCCCAGGCAGATTGCATCAGACCTACCGGAGGCTTCCTGGATCGATCCATATTGAAGACAGGAGGGGAGATGATTAAAAACACAAGCCTTCCTTAATTCTATCCACAGCCAGCGCTTTGCTCTGGTGATGAAGGCAGCGAGCGTCTGTTAGGATCTTCTTTCCAATTTTTCTTTTTATATATATATACACTTTTTCTCTCTTTAACACATGGGGTAGTGTACATAGTTTGGTGTGCAGAGCACTCTAAATCCTTTATTGAGGCAAAGCACTTTGTTGACCTCATCATTTGTATTAGCAGCAGTGCTGTTGACATTGCGGTCTGTTTTGGCCCTGGTCCGAGTCACTTACTGCAGTTCGAGCCACCATTGAACTGACTTGACTCTTATCTGCATTTATGCAAATATTAACATGTCTATCTCTATCTCTGTCTCTCCCTGCAGGCTGCAGAGTGGGATGAACCTACAGATCTGTTTTGTCAATGACAGCGGCAGCGACAAGGACAGCGATGCAGACGACAGCAAGACAGAGACCAGTCTGGACACACCTCTGTCCCCCATGGTACGCACTGATGTCCACGTGTGCACTTTTGAATCCCATGCAGAGTTATGATAGTATTTCTACTAAATCGATTAAAATATTTAGTCGCGATTAATCGCTTGATTGTCCGTGATTAATCGCAAATTAATCACACATTTTTTATCTGTTCAAAATGTACCTTAAAAGGAGATTTGTCAAGTATTTGATACTCTTATCAACATGGGAGTGGGCAAATATGCTTGCTTTATGCAAATGTATGTATATATTTATTATTTAAAATCAATTAACTACACAAAACAATGACAAATATTGTCCAGAAACCCTCACAGGTACTGCATTCAGCATAAAAAATATGCTTAAATCATAACATGGCAAACTCAAGCCCAACAGGCAACAACAGCTGTCAGTGTGTCAGTGTGCTGACTTGACTATGACTTGCCCAAAACTGCATGTGATTATCATAAAGTGGGCATGTCTATAAAGGGGAGACTCGTGGGTACCTATAGAACCCATTTTCATTCACATGTCTAGAGGTCAGAGGTCAAGGGACCCCTTTGAAAATGGCCATGACAGTTTTTTTCTCACCAAAATTTTGCGCAAGTTTGGAGCGTCATTTAACGTTCCTTCTGAATAAGCTAGTATGACATGGTAGGCGCCAATGGATTCCTTATGTTTTTCTAGTTTCATATGATACCAGTATCTTCACACTAGCTTTAAAACTAACATTAAAACGAATTTGCGTTAACTTTGACAGCCCTAATTTCTACAGAACTCAGTAATGAAAGTGAATGACTTGAAGCTTGAAATCACTATGAAATGTGGATTATGATATACAGGGTTGACGGTGTTAAAGATCTGATTGTGTGAAAGCGAGATTGAGACAGAACAAGAATGAAAGCAGTGAAAGGGGGGAGATATTCATTATGAGTCAGACAGATAGCTGGCGGTTTAGTTGCTCTATGAGTGTCTTTGCTCACGTTTTCTGGCCTGTTAACCAATTCACGGGCAGCAAATGAGAGGTGAATTGGAGTACGCTCGCCATGGCCACGGATGACTGGCCACATTAACCTCCCGTCAGCCTGAGACACATTTAACAGAAAGAGAGGGAGAAAGAGAGAATTATCATCTCTTTACATGTTCATCCGCGCTCTCCTCACATCCCGTTTGATGTAAAGTGACGTTCCTGTCAGTGTGTAAAATCTACATACCGTAATGCCAAGAATACATAAACATAAATCCTCTGATCTGCTCTTTCTTATCTTTCCCCCTCACTTCTTATTCTGTTCATTGTCATCTCCATATTTTAATCCACCTGGCCATACTTGTCTTTTCTCCCTCTTCCTCCCCGCAGTCCAAGCAGAGTTCGTCCTACTCGGACAGGGACACCACGGAGGATGACTCCGAGTCTCTGGAGGACATGGACTTCGTGAGTCGACAGAAGAAGCTGCAGGCGGAGGCAAAGCTGGCCCTGGCTATGGCCAAACCCATGGCCAAGATGCAGGTGGAGGTGGAGAAACAGAATCGCAAGAAGTCACCAGTGGCCGATCTGGTCAGTACCAAAATCACACAGTAATGCTGCCTTTGACCCTGAAGTTTTACATTAATAAGGAGGACAACTTTTAAAAAACAAAAAAGGGAACACATGTCTAAATTTCTATATGACTCCTATATTCTTATACATTACAAAAATTCATGTAAATGTAATAGACTGGGTCAAGAGTTATATAGTTTTATACAGATATGATTAGCATTCAAATACAACACAAAATCAATGCACTGGAACCAAGAGATCCACTGATTTATAGGACATGTAAGAGTGGAGTTACTCCAAAAAAACGACAAAGGCGTATTTGCTGTTTCAAGCTTTAGGTTTTACTTTAAAGGACCAGTGTGTAACAATTAGAGAATTTATTGGCAGAAATGGAATATAATATTAATAAGTATGTTTTCTTTAGTGTATAATCACCTGATAATAAGAATAGTTGTGTTTTCATTAGCTTAGAATGAGCCCTTCATATCTACATAGGAAGCGGGTCCTCGGAGTCCACCATGTTGCACCGCCATGTTTCTACAGTAGCCCAGAACGACAGCGACAAACCAGACACTTTTAACTTTTCCTGCTTGGGCCAGATTCGATAACGTTGCTCGCTCCCGTCGCCGCCGCTCTCTCTCTCTCTTGCTTCACCACTCACTTCCAACGTACACACACACACACTCTACGCACTGGCTCTGCTCCAAATACGGTAGGGTACTCTTACAACACATTTTCGCGTCGGCCACCGTAGCTCTCCAACACGCTTGGCACACGGGAGAGGTTTCAGTTGGTTGAAATCTCCTCACCTCACCGCTAGATACCGCCAAATTCTACACACTGGACCTTTAAAGCAGCTATAATCAGTATTTTCATATTTCTTGTAAGGGGTTTCTTGTAGTGATGAACTCACAGACTTTCAACTTTACTGTTTTGGTTCATTCTCATCGCCCTCATCAGTGTAGTTTATCGCATACCAGCAGCTATTTTCAGCAGAAACGCTCTAAAAGAAATCCTGCTGTCCACTACCTGCAGCTAAAGAGCCAGATATTTTTGCCAGAGTTGGTGGAGAGGAGAGTCAATATTGGACTCGCCTAGTGGCCAGACACACGACTCCAAATGAATGCTAATGTTGCTCCATATCTGCTGGGTGTGTATATCGGCAGCTGCTTTCTCACAAGTTCGCCATATTAATCAGAAAGGTGATAATATGTTAGTGTTGTGTTTACAGTTTGTTTCTTCTGGTTTCCTCTTTGCCAAGTGGCCAAAAAAATCAGTTATTCCAGGTTTAAAACCATCATCATCTTACAGTATATCTGCTGATGGCAAAAGCCTCTTTACTCTGATCAATTATTTTGTATAGCGGCTATAAATTATTGTTTAGGCCTGTGACATCATCAGCCGAGTTGAGTTGGCACACTTGGTATTAATGGACTGTTGTGTCCTAACACCTCTACCTGCTCCTGGTGATGGTTTTAAAGCAAAACCAGAAGCTTAAAACAGCAAGTATTCCTCCTTTTGTTGAAGTAACTCTGTGTATATAACTGATTCTGACTGACTGACTCAAGCTGATGATTTAGGAAGAAGACATATCATAATAAAGTCATATTTTCAGATGAGTAAGATAGCTAATTGGAGCAGAGAGCCGCCAGATGTGATGTATAACAATACATACACATCATTTTCTTTTTATGGTTTTGGAACAAAATGTCAGACAAATTATGGTCATCATGTGTCATGTAACATTCCATTTTTCTGTTAACAAAGGTCCATCATTTGGTCCATTAGTCAAAGTTGATGAGAATAAATGGGTGGGTTGTGATCAGTAACATATGAGTATTATATGTTATGATGATGTCACAGGAAGCCCCCCCACCCCACCCCTGCTTGTTCCCTCTGCCGTCATTTAGAGGAAGGAAGGTGATGACGACCCTGCTCATCATTATTTCATCCGTTAATATCTGCCTCACTGCCTTTTCGGGAGCACACACACCAACACACTCACAGACTTATACCCACTATATTTCCACCCGGACTTGCAGGCAGAGCCGCTTTACTTATTCAGAGCAGAGAGGGGCAGCTCGGCCGGGTCCATCTATAATTCATACGCCGGAAAGCATTGACTTCAGTGTTTAGGGATGTAGCAGTGCTCAGCAGTCAGAAGACATCACTGTCACATCCAGACCGAACACACAGTGAATATTAAGATGTATTAAGGCTACAGCCGCTTGCCATGTCCACAACACCAAAGATCTATTAAACTGTAGATGTTACATGTATATCTAAATGATTCCTAACCAGGGGGTTCCACGCACCCCAGGCCACTGCAGAAGTCTGCAGTGGCCTGGGGTGCGTGGAAGCATCATAAAGTAGCTCAACTAATGTGAACAAATAGAAATTATAAATTGATTGAAATAGTCAGCTAAGAGAGGGTAAATATTTGAAATGATTAGCTAAAAGTAATGGAAATAGTTACCTAAAATGAATGGATAAACAGTTGAAACAGATAGCTAAATGTAATGGATGAAATTGTTAGCTTAAGCTTAAGGTTTAAACATTAAAATTAGTAGCTAAAAGTAGTGTTTGCTCGTCTATCGGCTGCTCCCGTAAGGGGTCGCCACAGCGAATCATCAGGGAAGCCGGATACCCTTCCTGACGCACTCCCCCTCCCCCCATGCGAACACGGGGAGAACATGGGTCGCAAGATAATTTCTGGGGGTCACCAGAAGGTTGTGTAGAAAAAAATAGAGTAACATATTTTAGACTGGGGAATGTTTTTTTTACATTACATCACCTGTACCAGTCATATACTTTCCCTCAGAATAGATTTTATTGAGTGTGTTTGTGAGAGTCAAAGTGTGCGTGCTCATGAGTTTCTGACGGGGGATTTCCGGCGGGTCAGTGGGAGAGAAAAAGTCACGGAACACATCAAGAATCCACAGTGGAGCACATTGGACAATGTCTATATAGGTGCTGGCTGTTAAAACTAAACAAAACTGTCATCACAAACAAAGCATTATTTATTTCACCTACATTTATTAATCAGAACATTCACTATAATCACTCAAAATAGGCAGGGGGAGGCGTGTAGAAACAGCTGTTCATGCCGGGCGGAGCTGTTCATGCCGGGCGGAGACGTGATTATTCTGGGGTGTCGCAACTCAAAAAGCTTGAGAATCACTGATACAGTAGACATAATTGGTTAAAAGTAATGGATGAACTGTTGAATTAATTAGCTAAAAGTAACAGATAAACAGTTGGAATACTTTGCTAAAAGTAATGCATAAATAGTTGATATAATTAGCTTTAAAGGTCCAGTATGTAGGATCTGGCGGTATCTTGCGGTGAGGTGAGGAGATTGCAAACAACTGAAGCCTCTCCGGTGGTAGGAGTTTGTTTTGTCCAGTCTGGGTTACTGTAGCAACATGGCGGACTCCGTAAGGGGGACTCGCTCCATATGTAGATATAAACGACTCATTCTAAGGTAACGAAAACACAAAGATTCATATTTTCAGGTGAATATACACTAAAGAAAACATACTCATTAATATTATATTCAATTTCTGCCAATAGATCGACCTAATTGTTAAACACTGGTCCTTTAAGTGATGGATAAATGGTTGAAAAGTCCAGCTTCTGGCCCTTATGGTAAACATTGATAATTGAATTGTATGAAAAAATGATCAAATGACACTCCACTTAATATATAGTATTTCTTAACAACCACATTAAAATAAGTTAAAATGAACACATTTGGAACATGATGATGTGTCAACGAAGAGGTACTTAAGCTCATCTGATAAAGAGATGGAGGGCTACGTCAGACAAAAAAGGTCCAACAACAACCGCTCTGCTGTTATACTGCTGCTGCCAGTTGGTTTTGATTCAGTTCCAACGAAACTTGATTGTCCTACCCGCTCATCAAGGGCAAAGAATGGGAATTCGGCCAGCGCAGTAAGCCTGCATCCAACTGTCTGCCCGCGTGTGTGTGTGTGTGTGTGTGTGTGTGTGTGTGTGTTTTCCTAAATCTGAACACACAGAATCACCGAGAGAAAGCAAGAAAGTCATCCAGAGAAAACAGGGGAGAGATTTAGATTCTACTGTAAAACCTCAATTCTTTCTCTCAACTTCTTTCAGAGAGACGTGTACTGTAGTTCCTCAATCTGATATTGAGTCATTGCTGGAGGTTTTTTTAGCTGGTATTGAACACCCAGTCAGTTAATTTGTAATCAGACGTATGATCACAGAAACTCACACCTCAGACCCCAGACCTCAGACTTTGTCTTTGACGTCACATTTCTCTCTGTCACTCTTCTATCACCGCCTTGTGTGAGTGTCTTGTCACTCGAAACTGAAACTGACACACACTGTTGCCTCAAGTACAGTTGCATCAGAGCCAATGTGAAAGTGAAAGAGGGGTGAGAAACTAGCGAGAAGAGCCAGCCAGACGCCCACGCATGCAAACACTTTAGAGTGTGGCACATGCAAAGAGAGTGCGCACACATTTTCTCACCTACTGTTTGTCAAGACTGGAGATGGAGTGGGAGGGAAAGAGAAAATGGGTGTTGGAGGGAAAGAGAAAGAATGTGGACCGGTTGGATGGGAGTGTTGACAGAGGGAGAGTCTGGTAAACATAAAGCAAATTATCTGTGCCTGAGAAAGCACACACGCGATGCGTTGTGGTTTTATTGCATGTTGTGGCTACACCCTGAAGTTGACTGAAGCAACTGCTGGTGACAGTCAGACTCATTAACACATACACAAAGCCAGCTCATGCTCATCTATTAGTCAATACAATCATTGGCACTAATGCAACTCTGAAACTTCCAGGACGCTGAGTTATACGGAAGCCTTTTTATTTTCACTCTTAGGGGAAAAAAGATTGATTTCTCACCCTTTATTGTCACTCCACCTTTGTCTGTGATTACGTAACTGATGTTTCAATACTGTACTGTACATGAGTGGGAAGACATGGGAATTTTCAAAGTACCAGTGAAAGGAGAAATCATAGTGTAAATATAAAGGAAGATATGAAGGGAAATGAATTGTACAACTCTCAGGAAGAGCAGCGTCACTTCTGGCCCCTGCTGGCCCCTGCTGGAGAGTGAAAACGTCACACAGTCACTGAGTTCATTATTGCGGTTTATTTGTATAAAACACCGTCAACCTGTTTGTGACCATACAGTAGTTTCTTCGTGGAATCCCCCAACTTTACAGTCTCCCTACGCAGGGTGGTGAACGCCTTGAAGGAATACTGACATTCCCTTTTGTTTAATCTGTGGCGTTAACAGGAGAAGCCACGAGACCGATCCAGTATCGGTATCGGTGCATGCCTACCGCAAATATCAATTGTACTCATGACCGAATAACCTGCTGATTATTCTTTTTCAGTGAACAGATTAATTGTTTCGTATAAAATGTCAGAAAATAATGAAAAATGCCAATTGCCAGTTCGTTGAGAGAGAAAGTCAGACGAACCTCACATTTGAGAATCTGGCACCAGTGAATGTTTTGCTTGATAAATGATTTAAAAGATTGATTGATTATCAAAATTGTTGTTCAACTTATTTTCTGTCAACAGATTGTTTAGTTAATACAGCTGACTAATTGTTTCAGAACTCTTTCTTTTTTATTTAATGATATGTCTATGAATTTCAGACAATAATAGGTCCATGAATTTAATAATATGTTCTATCTTTTTGTCGCAGGAATGAAATTGTTTGACACAAATGTCTTTAAAGGGAATTGCATAAATATCTGAAAAACTAGTCATACAGCAGGAAAATAATGTTTTTTTTTGTAGCTGAACCTTGTTTCAACCTCCAGATAGTAGAAGCAAAACGTCTCACGTGTCTTTTTAACGTACCCGTGTCTGTGTTTTTTTCGGCAGCTTCCACACATGCCTCACATCAGCGAGTGTCTAATGAAAAGAAGCCTGAAGCCCACCGACTTGAGAGATATGACGCTGGGGCAGCTCCAGGTTATAGTCAACGACCTGCACTCCCAGATCGAGAGTGAGTTGACCACACACACACATACAGTAAAGTACATACACACACAGTCACTGTCATTGACCTATACTTTCAATTGCAGAAATGAGCAAGTGAGCCAATGGGGAAAAACATGCACATACATACTGACCCCTGTTAGTCAGTTCAAAGAACTATACCAGTTAACAGCTTCCCCCTGAGCATTTACTGTCAGCACACTGTGCACATCATTGATCCTGCTACTCAGGGATGAATAATATAATCCCTCATCTAAAGTAAAACAGCTCCAAAAATCCCCATGAGTCCAAAATCATGAGCTACTTTTTACTTACAAAACAGACTTTCCCCTTTAAAACCTCTTTTACATTTGCTGACAAAGCTGAAGGAACAATAGCTGAAACATATGATGTGATGTGAGATCAACCACAACCACTGATGTGTGGTCTGACTATCAATGCTCATTATGTTTTCGATGGCTTTGTGAGGTCATTTTATGAACCCTCGTGGAAGAAACTTTACTGTATATTATGTAGATTTAATATTCACCTGCTTTGCAATATTGATACGTCTGATACGATGTTTTCTATTATATTATCTACCACTCCAGGTCTGAATGAGGAGCTTGTACAGTTGCTGCTGATTCGGGATGAACTACACATGGAGCAAGATGCCATGCTGGTTGACATAGAGGACCTCACCAGGTGATGAAGCACTTCATGAGGAACTTATTCACTGCATGAGGAAGAAAAACTGTTTTTATTTAAAGAAGAAGATTGGAAAGAAATAGTCTATACTTTTTTTATTGTCAAGAAGTCTCATGAAAAAAACAGAACCAACAATCAGTCAGTCCATCTCTCAGTATTTTCTGTCTCTCCTATACGGCCTGTTGCTCTCAAGCTGTGTTCACTCTACGAGCAAGCGTCAGTCACTCATATGTTTTTGTTTTACCCTGTTTCGTTCCATCTAAAGGAATTGCCGTTAGCCAGTTCCTAGTGCTATTTAGCAACAACAACTACGGCGACTCGCCGGCAATGTAGCTGGCCACGCTGGCCATTTTGTCGCTTGTTTCGCTTGTAGTGTGAACACAGCATCAGCCTCAAGTCTATTTGTTCCTACTAAATATAAGTACCATATGTGTAGTTTCATTTAAAAGAGAAGGCAAAGTGATTTCTTCAAACAGCTGGACACTAGTTTTTAAAAGAGTACTCCACCGATTTTGCATTGCACTCTTATAACATTGCCAGACTCACGATGTGCAGTTTAAAAAAAAGGTATTAAAAAAAATCAATGAAGCAGAAACAGAGATTGTGGCCACATTCCAAATCACATACTTTTTCTTTTTACAAGTACATACTGCAGCTGCCCTTACAATGTACGTGCTGTTGCATGCTTTATGCATACAATTGGGACATACTACTTTGTCATAGCATTGTGTCTTGGACTTTGACACTCTTGCTCATACAGTATATCCACTGCGTAGAAGATTGTGGATTAGAATAGCCAGAAAAGCATGCTGGCTTGCATACTGCAAAATACGACCGGATGTGGCATACTTTATAGTAGTATGGTAGTATGGGTATTTGAATCCACAGATTGGATTTTTTATTCCACACATTTTTCTTTCTTGTCAAAACCTGGCATCTACATTACCCAAAATGCAACTCGACCATCAACAGTCCGGTCGGAAATTCAGGTGTGTTGTGCTAGTAGCGGCTAATGTAGCCTTGAGCCACTAACAAAGATGCGGAGCAGAGATGAGGAGTGGGCTACAGAGATCTGGTAAGCTCACTTCTTTCTCCACACCCCCAGGTACTTTTTTTTTTTTCATTTTCAAACTTGTAGTCTCTAACCCCAGTCGATGCTGACTCAAGTGACATCACTTGAGGCAATTTATTAGAGGAACAGAACAATATTTAATGTTGAATAGTTTTTTGGACAACGGACTACTAGTATTTGTGAGTAGGATCAATTCATTGTTGGTTTTGGTCTTTTCTTAGGTTTTTTTGACAATAAGAAACATATCAAATATCACCAGACATCCTTTAACTGACTGTATGTTCCTTTTCTTTTTCACAGGCATGCTGAGAGCCAGCAGAAACATTTGGCCGAGAGGACCCTATCCAAATAAGATGCCCGTCCCTGCTCCATCACGCCCTCCCCCCTGCCAAGCTAAGCTCCCGCTCCAAACCAGACTTTTCCCCCTCTGGCCATTCCACCTCTGCCCCGTGTCGATCCAAATCCTGCCCGCTTGTCCCAAGTATTTTGCTCCTCGCTGCTTCCCCGTCTCCCCACGTCTATACCTTCCTGTCCAACCCACTGGCTCCAGTGGTAGCAGCAGCACAGAAGAAGGCCACCCTCTTTCATTTGCTTCTGTGGTTTTCTCCCAGCGCTAAGGACGGAGGAGCACTTCCTGCTTCTTGGGAGAAGAGGAATCTGATTGTGTGTTGTCATGGATTCTGTCCTCAGCTTCCTGTGCAGTGATCGGCCTTGCTTTGCTATTGTTTCTTTTTAACTTTCTACATTCGCCACTAAATTATAACTGTTCAAATGCAAAAATTGTGGGAAAAAAAATAAAATAATAGTGAAAAATTTAGTAGAAAGTCAGTCATGAGAAAAAAAGAAACAACATTGTATAAAAAAAAAAAACAGATGGAAACTAACTTCTTCAGACCATTTTAAGTTGGACAGTAATTTTAAAGTATTTCAAAGTCGACCTGTTTTTATTCTGCACAAATGGTAGTTTTCAACTGAGAAATGTTTATTTGAAGGTGCTAAAAGAGTGTAAAGGAAACATGCCTGCCTTGTAGTGGAGTCGTAGCTTTTGGTAATACGTTCACTCTAATTGCTCTTCAACATTTTGTGAATGTTGATTTTCTGACACGAGTCATTTTAAATGAATAAGTGTGTTAATATCGTTTTCATCCTACTGTAATCAGAAACTTTATTTGAGGGAAGAAATGTTTATGTACAGATATGTAAAATAAAGAATAAACTTTGTTTCATATATGTTGGTTTGTTGTGCAGTATGTTGCATGTTGCTGCAAGTCAGCTGCACGAATTTGCATCAAAAATGCAGCTTCCTCTTTCTAATGAACATAGGAAGTGTAATCAGTGGTCGCAACTGCAGCGAGAATAAAGCGCCACCACATTACACATAGCATGACTCAACTCCCTCTGTTTCGGTTTTGCCTCATCGTGGCATTGTTTGTCTCTCACTTTCTCATCTGGCTCGGTTTTTTACTGCTCTTAAAGGGACTCCATATTAATTTGGACAACCCCTTTAAAGTCATAATTAGGATTTGTTTCTTTCACATGAAAAATGACAACTTGTGGACTTATAAGGATGAATGGTCAGTTGTGGTTCAACAGAAATGATGGCTTGGACGGTTTAGTAATGAATATAATGTTATTTTTTCATGTAGAATATGATAAATGTGTCTCTGAGAAAATCCCCCCCTCTCTCCCAGTGGGTCCTCTGTCTCATCATATACTGCATTCAAAGAGCAAGTTTCACTCGTTGATGGTCCTAAGGTGAAGCAAGCGAAAGGCCAGGAAACTCCTGTCAACCACTCACTGACCACTTCAGTTTCAGAGAGTGCACTCTCTTAAGTGTGTTAAACACAACAAGTCGATGACAGGTCCTGAAAACTGGGACTGGAGGGTGTAGAGAGAGGATGAAGTCATGCTTTATGTATCACCTTGTGCAATTCTCAGATACTGAAAAAAATAGATTAAAAGTTCATTCTTGACCTTGGAAACAGAAGTTGGCAAAACAATCTCCCCACATGGAGCTTTCAATCATATCACTCGATCTTCCTCAGCAAATTAATAAATAAATAATTAAAAAGTTGATATTGAAAGTTAATTCTCAACCTTATTATTACAACAAACAAGCATAAAATGACTTATTATATTATACATGTATTATAGCAGTTGTAGATATAAATAGGCTCCATATAGATTTAATAATGAACTTGATGAGAAATTAGCCAATATAAGCTGATATACATACAATAAATGCAAAGATTATCTCTCAAAATCAATTTAAAATAGTATTTATGCAAAGTTTACATGGATAAGTACCAGTGGTGCGAGAAGTATTCAGATCCTTCACTTAAGTTATAATTTCATAATGTAAAAAGTTATGTTTCAAGTAAAAGACCTGTATTCAAAGTCTTTATTACACTAAGTAAAAGGTCAAAAGTAGGCTATTATAAGCAGAATATAGTTATAAAAAGTAGGGCTGTCAAAGTTAGAATCATTTTAACGTCACTAATTTCTTTAACGCATTAACGCAATCGATATTTCAGAGGTTGTAGCGGGCTGGAGTGAAGATAGTGGCATCATAGAAAAATGGAAAACATAGTCCATTTGGTACCAATGGAGGCTAAGTAACGCTCCAAACTTGCGTTAAATTTAGGCAAGGAAAAACTGTCATGGCCATTTTCAAAGGGGTCCCTTGACCTCTGACCTCAAGATATGTGAATGAAAATGGGTTCTATGGGTACCCACGAGTCTCCCCTTTACAGACATGCCCACTTTATGATAATCACATGCAGTTTGGGGCAAGTCATAGTCAAATCAGCACACTGACACACTGACAGCTGTTGTTACCTGTTGGGCTCGAGTTTTCTATGTCATAATTTCAGCATATTTCTTATGCTAAATACCTGTGAGGGTTTCTGGACAATATGTGTCATTGTTTAGTGTTAATTGATTTCCAATAATAAATATATACATACTTTTACTTAAAGCAAACACATTTGCCTTCTCCCGTTGATAAGATTATTAAATACTTGACAAATATCCCTTTATGGTAAATTTTGAACAAATAAAAAAAGTGCAATTAACTTGCAATTAATCCCAATGATTAAATATTTTAATCAATTGACAGCCCTAATAAAAAAAAAAGTGCTCATTATGCAGGTCCTTTCAGAGTGCTGTATTATTATAAAGCCTAGTTGTTTTATTTATTATCAGTGATGCATTAAGCAGCATTTTAATACTGTAGCTTGAGATGGAGCCAGTTTAGGTACTTTGTAGCCCATATTGGGTAGTTTATTTAATCTATAATATTATATGATATCATATTTTATTAGCTGATCATGTCTTTTGCATGGAAAATCTTAATCAGCAAAGGCTGTGAAGTAAATGATGAGTAACAAGAAGGAATGTCTCCCTCTGAAATGTGGAGGATTAGAAGAATAAAGTAGCCTATTATTAAATAGAAAGTACTCAGGTAAAGTACAAGTATCTCAAAATTTGTAGCACTGTAACACTCAAATTTACAGCACTGGAGCACCGAGTTACTCTTTTCTCTAGTCCAGTTCTGAGGTCTCTACACTGGCTCCCTGTCTCTCAGAGAATTGATTTCAAAATACTCCTGCTGGTTTACAAAGCACTAAATGATTTAGGGCCAAAATACATTTCTGATCTTCTGCTATGTTATGAACCATCCAGACCTCTCAGGTCATCTGGATCAGGTCTTGCTTAGTGTCCCCAGAGTCAGAACTAAACATGTAGAACCAGCGTTCACTTTTTATGCACCAAATATTTGGAACAAGCTCCAAGAAACCTGCAGGACCAACTCCAACTCCGAGTTCTTTTAAAGGTCCCATATTATAAAAAAGGGAGATTTTCATGTTTTTTTATTATAAAGCAGGCTTAAGTTCTCTATAAATACTGTGAAAGTATCGAAACACTCAATCCACAGGGAAATACACGCAGCCCGTATTCAGAAACTCTGCATTTGAAACAAGCTGTCAGGATTTCTGCCCATTTGTGATTTCACAAATATACAATAATTAGACCCTTTACACAATTTTATACGTAAACATTCTAAATGTGTCCCAGTTTATTCCTGGTTGCAGTGTATGTGAATGTCATCAGCTGACAGGAAGTACACATGGACCAAAACCGTTGCCTAGCAACGCAATTCTGTTGCAAGACAGAGGGTAAATACAGGCATATTCAGGCAGACAGTATGAGGAAAATAAAGGTTTTTTTTAAACATTACAGCATGTAAACAAGTTCTAGTAGAAACACGAAATACAAGTATGAACCTGAAAATGAGCATGATATGGGACCTTTAAAACAAAGCTTAAAACTTTCCTGTTTGCAGCTGCTGCCTTTTATTAAACCAGATAATGATCTTATAATGCACTAGAGCTTTTACTCTTGTGTGTTATATTCTATTTTAGCTTCTATCCTATAACTTTTATTTTTAGCTTGTTTTTATTTTCTAATCTTTAATGTTTTTATAACTGTTTTAATTATGTCATAATGTTCTTTTGCATTTTGTCGCAATGTTCTTGAATGTTTATGTAAAGCACTTTGAATTGCCCTGTTGCTGAAATGTGCTCTACAAATAAAGCTGCCTTGCCTTGCCTTGCCTAGGAAGTGTTGGGTTTGCTCGTTTTCTCCTATGCCTGATCTTGGTATCCTGGAACAGAGCTGTCATAAGGCCACCGCCCACCTGAGCTGGGCAGACGGAAAACCCAAACGAACCCACTGACATTGACTGGACCAGAGTCCGTGGGTTGGACAGACAGACACGGGACATAGAGGTAGTCAGACAGGATGTACATCCGGAGGTGCACCAAAACAAGAATCATTTTGTGAATGAAACAGCAGAAGTGAGAGTAAGAGGCTCTCTGGATTTACCTGCCCTTTCATTTACTGACACAGCCCAGCACAGTGTCGCTTCATTATCAATAAATGACCATCATTATAATTAGACAAACTTAGACTTATGACTTCGCCGGTTTTGCCAACACAGCCACAAAAACAGCAGAAAGTTTCCACTGCATCACTGTGATGTCAGTCTCAGTATTGCATGAGAAACTCTCTCTGCATTGCAGCAATGTGTGTGTTGAAATGTGAAAATGAAATTGCACATATTGCTGATAATCTCTTTCATTTATGTCGCCTATATTGCTTTTATTTGGTGTATTTTGCAGATATCTGCTTCAGTAGACTGAAGGTATACAGTATAGATCTCATACATTGTGGTTGGGCGATGTGAATGCCAGTTAATCGAATATTAATCACGATTTTGGATTATTAAATGAACATGATCACCTGCAATATTGAAATGTAAAATGTGAAAAATAGGGGGGATCACCACAAGATGAACAAGGACCTAATTTTAAGTCTTATTTTGATGCAAAGATTTGGTGATTATCAGGAAAGAAGCACCACATAAAAGTTTAGTTTTTGGGTAAAAAGGTTTTGGTATCATTTTATTTTGGAGATTTATTAGATGTATTAACTGGAATGTAGCAGTGAACTCTGCTTATTTAAATGTGGGAAAAAATAACACATTTTGTATCTAAAATCAATAATAATAATCCTGATAAATAATCTCTATATTGATCAAACTAATCGTGATTATCATTCTGGCTATAATAATCATACAACCTTATTCCCTCGTGATGCTGCTGCTGTTGCTGACAGGATCAGATGTTAATCATCATCATATAGGCTATATAATAAATATTCCTGCAAATCTGCACTCTTTTTAGCAGTCAACTTTTTTTTATTTGGACAAATGATGTTCTGTTTTAGCAGTTACCATATTTGTTTTACTCTATCTGCTTTTATTGTCTGATGTTCTGTTCTAACAATTACCATATCTTTCACTTTATTTATCTGCTTTTATTGTCTAGTGAAGCACTTTGTAACATCTGTTTTGAGAAGTGCTATATAAATATTTTTTTTATTATTATTATTATTATTATTATAAATGCAAAAGAAGATCTAACTAGTTAGATGCACCCATGTGGAGTTATAATAGAGGCTCCACTCATCTATTGCTTCATATTCTAAGGAATAAGAAGTCAAATCAGTACACTCATGCAAATTGTCTAGTATCTAAATCTATACAGTTACATCACACTTTGAGTCTACCTTTTTCCCGTAGTTGCTTTCACTCAACGAAAAAAAAAAAAGGAGACAAACAATGCGACTTCCCTTTTTTTATCGTCATAATCAATCGTGTACATGTGAGCACCGACAACGAGGAAATAACATATGACGTTTTAGTTTTCTTTTTGCTGGCGCTCCTAGCAGGCCTGGCTGAGGGAATCCCCCCCAACACAAAGATGCATATAAAAACAATGAGATAAGAAGGCAGCAACTCAGTTTAACTGATTTACCAGACCAGACCAGAGATACCTATCAGATCTGATCAGAGAGAAATGGCATACTTTAATTCCTGTAAGTCAGATTTCCCCATACTTCTCTGCTGTGTTTTGTCATGCAGCTCTTGTGTAAAACCATGAGAGTGTTGATGCTTATTGTTATTCTTCTCAGACTTCTCCAGCTGTGTGCTGCTGCTGTTGGTGACCTTGAGCTGGCGCACATCCACAGGATTCCCAGTGACTACTCCGGGAGCAGCAGAGAAGTGCGGAGGAGACTGCTCTCTGCTCTTCAAGGAACTCCTGCTGAATATCACAGAGCTTCTCAGCAGTGTGAGTACAATTCACTGCCATCATGTTTGTGTTGTATTTTTCTTTTCTTTCTTTTACTCTGTCACACACACTTCTGTGGTTTCATTAATAATGAATACACTGTTAAGAATTTCCCAGTAAAATAACAGTAAAGAACTGGCAGCAGGGTTGCCTTTATGTTACTGTAAAATTAACATTATTATACTGTGGCTGAAATTTACAGCTTTGTACTGTTAATGAAAAATACAGTTTGAACTGTTTTTTTTATTAATTTCACAGTATTTTACAGTTAATTTACTGTTTAAAGACACATTATATAGCTGGTTTTCACCTTTCTTTTACATTATCTTACTGATTTGTTTTAATGCACTATTTAGGTTGTATTTTTTACATACATTTCAATAAACATTGTTTTTTGCCTAGATGAATAGACTTAGCAGGTTACAGACATAGGAATAGTCACACTAAATACAATTAAAGGCACTTGTTAGGAAAAAGGCTATAATAGACTTGTTGACACTTTTCCCAAAATGTCCGTCTATAGCTGGCTACAAGCACATAATGCAAACTATAACAACATGTGAGTGAAGAACAATAAAGCTAATTCACTGATTTTACAATCATGTACAATGTACAAGCCTCACATGTGCAGATCAGGTCCCAGAATTAAAAAAAATACTGCATGAAACTGTTACTGATGATACTTTAGACAGTTGATCAGCAGTAAAGTGCTGTTTTTTAAGAATGCATTATAGTTCAGTTAAAAAACGGCCTATGAGCGTAATTTAACAGGTTTTCTTTTGTATTAAAAGTAAAGCACTGTTTTTAGCAATAACAGGTTAATACTGTTGAAATCCTGCTGTAAATTAACAGCTATTGTTTACAGTGTATGTTTTGTATTACAGGAGGATTTGTGGCATGGCATCGTCTCTGATCAAATGGCTATCAGAGAGGTGAGGAGTGCTGAGACCCCACTGGCCTGCGCACCCACTCTGACTCAGGTGAGACTTTGTTGATTTATCAGTGATATGAATTCAGAATGATCAAGATCATTACTAAAAGTTTTTTTTTTTAAAACTCTACTTTAATTATCTTTACATTTTGTGTATCCCCAATGATTTATTTTGTGCACATTTTTCAAAAGAGGATCAAATAGTTTTTTGGATATTGATAAAAACAGCCTCAAGTCTCATAACTTCAGCTCAGCCTTAACTTTTATTTAGTCCACCTTGTATAATGAAGTCATATAATGAAGCAGAGTCAATCGGGAGCTGTCTGTGTTTCTGAATATTTTCACTTTAACTTTGGCTTCAAACATTTGATTTTAATATGTTTTGTTGTTTTGATATTATGATATGTATTTATTTTGTATTTGTTTCATGTTGTGGCGTCTGAAACTTTAATGTATGTTTAAATGCTGCTGTCTTGGCCAGGTCTCTCTTGCTAAAGAGATTCTTAATCTCAATGAGTACTACCTGGTTAAATAAAGGTTAAATAAATAAAAAAAAAATTAACTGTATGTTCCAAAGACACTTATGAGGACCGGATTTGACCAGTCAAACAAATTGCTCATATTTATTATATTTTTTTCCCCCACAGAACTCTGGCTGCATGATGGAAAGAAATTCACCTTTCAATGAGGTATGCTTTAGAAACTATTTTTAAAAATGCTTTTTAGGATTATAAGACATTCTAAATCAAATCATAAATTACAAGTCTGGTATCTATTTTACTTAAATAAAGCTTTACATTTGTTATTTACTCCACATCAGAATTAATATATTTTACATTATACACCCATTCAATCACTTATTCTTCTAATTTTTATTTTATAAAGTAGACAGATGGGTGATTTTTTTCTTGTTTGTCTTGACAGAGTGAATGTCTGAGGAACATCATGAAGGACGTGGCCCACTTTGGTGCTGCTATTCAGTCCTACCTCAAGTCCCCACTCAGAATTCCTGAGCGTGTAAATGAACTTCTGAGTCCAACTCTGGAAATAATACAGAGCCTGAAGGTGTGTTCATCATGCATGTGTGTGTGGGAGGGGTAAAAACAGAGTTGTGATTTAAAGACAGAAATAGTGAGAGAGAATCTCCTGGGAAATAACATTTGAAAGTCGCCTGATGAAATCTTCCTCGGTTTATACAGAACTGCTCCCCGGTGCCGAATGGAGAGAACGACTCTTCAGAGGTATTTTTCTATTACTCCTTTTTTGTTTGTTCCCTAATTACTCCTCATCTTTCAACCTTTAAGAGGAAAGCTGATATAAGTTCTGTCCTTGAACTTTTTGTTTTTTGGCAAGGTAGAGCATTCATGTTGTTTCTCTCTTGTGTTGTCTTTTAGGAGGATGCTGCCCAGATGTGGGGAAATAACTCCTACGATAACAGGCAGGAGATGCATAAGATGATGAGGGGCTTCCACGTCCGAACCATCACCATCAACCGGGCCATGGGCTACATCTCCTCAGGAGACCACAGGCAATAAACGTCCTGCGACCTCATCACCACCATTACCAACCAATACCACAATATCTCTACTCCTTTAATTTATCACAACTGAACAAGCTTTCCTGATCATTCACTACCATCATTTACAACTACCAACCAAGTAGCTCTGTACACTGCACATGCTGCACAAAACTATTTATTTGAGATCTATTTATTACATTTATTTATTTATTTGATGGCCTGTGGTGTTATTTATTGTTATTTATAATAAAGTATTTATTGGTATCATGAAGTGCTGAAGTGATTTTTTGAATGAAACTGGGTGCAAATGAAAAAAGGAACTGATGACACTTTAAATTAAGTAAAACCAAACTTTCTCTTGTTTTATTCAGTCAACATTTGCTTCGTTACAATTATTCCACAATTCTTTGGAGGGACTCGGACATGATGAAAACAAGTGCAAAAAAGGACAGATTCGACTGTTGGTGGTTAAACCTGCAGTAGACAGAATATTTTTGGCATCATTGGGCAAAAATTCATATATTCAGCATATTGTAATTCAAGTGTTCTGAGAGAAGACTAGACTTCTGAACCTCCACATGGCTCCGTTTTCAGGCTTTAAGACATCTAGCCC
>CAKALU010060462.1:0-15199 GCA_916700995.1 Hozukius guyotensis
TAACTCGTGAACCGTTTGTCGTAGAGTCTTGTGGGATGTGTCATATCACTCAGCAGAGAGTTCCTGTTAAGTTGGTATTGTTATCCCCGCCCCCTACACATTAGCCACGCCCCCTTTCATAACTTGTGATCCGTTTGTCGTAGAGCCTTGTGGCAGGCGTCATGGCGCTCATCAGAGTTTCGGTTTCACCGTGCCCTGCCGCGTCAGTCGGCGTCCGGCCAGTACCCCCGACGCGCAAGGAGGGGCGAGGGCCCGTTCATCGCTGCTCGCAGCTTTAATTAAATTGTGGAATTGAGCTGCAGAACCTTTTGGACCAAAATTAAAGTGACTTTATTACCCCATTTAAAGTATACCACATTAAAAATGGTCACACATTTTCTATTGCAGTCACATGTTTTTGATAACAGATTAAGTTTACCTCACTTAAGCATGATTTCTGCCTTCATGTAACATAGATCTGATACCTTCAAATCCCCATAATCCAACAGTTAGCGTGAACTGAAAAATGCTGCATTGATTATCATTCTCTACTCTGATGTGGATCATGAATCTAACATCTAATCCTGAGTCAAACCATCGATATGAAATTCAAAGTTTTTGGCATCTGCATCTCAGCGTGTGGTAATGTGCAGTGTTTAGCCTGAAAGCAGCATCTTCACTATTCAAATCTCAGAAAAGCCGACGCATCCTACTCCAGCAGCACACCTGTAATCCCCTCTTTAGCTGAAAGACATCGCAAAGATTTACTATTATGTGTAATTTATTCTTATCTGGTTTTATCCCCATTAAAAAGTGATGTGAGTGAATCTCAGCTGTGGCATACGGCAGGCATTCCTATTTCCCATGTGAGTTGGTTTGCATTTGTTTTGTAATAATTGGCGTGCGCAGAGAGAAAGTACTCCCTTCCCTCAAAACACAAATGAAGATGTGTAAATAAAGCAAAACTAGAGGGAAGTAATCATTACATTCAAATCCTTGTTATGTCAAGTCACTACTGAATTTTGTATTTAAATGAAACCTAGATTTTTCTAACAGACACAATGCTTTTGCCTCAAGGCTCCATTTGTGATTTCATTAAACAAGCTTCTTCCAGGGTGTCTCTTATTTTATTTCATGCGTCCTGTTGAGCATTTTCTAAAGCCCGTCCTCTCTCTGTATCGACCAAACACAACACAAATACAGTGATGCAACAACTGTGTGCAATTCTGCTGACAGTTAGATATCTCTCCACTTCTTCCTCACCCTCATCACCCTCTCTTTTCTGCCTCACTCTGCAGTGCTGTCACCAATTGATTTCATTCGTCTATTCATCTCTCAAACAAGTTGCCCTTGGGTCCGTGCCTTGCTTTGTTATTATTGTCAGAGCTGTGAGTATTCGGCGTGGTCATTTCAGTTTAGCATTTTAAATGGTTTCCATGAGAACACAAGAGATTGGGATTGTGAAGGTCGTGCCAGAAATGCAGAATTATCTGTAGTGTTTTGCAAAAATGTGATTCAGAAGCAGTGAATCGTGGATAAATGGTTATATTTTCGCAGAATAGTTAACAGGGTTTACGTTTACCTATTTTGCTTTTTTTTCTTTGAAAACATTGTGGGCATCATAGCTGGGAAGGGTTTTGATGCCAGACACCGTCCACCGTCACTGAGCAGGTGGACTCTATGTGTGTTTATTCTCACAAAATGTTAGTTTCCTTCCCTGACAGACCAAAGAAAGGCTACATTTCTTTGTGTTGGTAATGTGTTCTAATTATGATGGAAAAGGGCAACTTTATTGCACAGCGAGAATGGCACCTCACATAAATTTAGAATTGCCTTTGTTTTTCTCAGAAAGGATGAAGTGATTACATTACAGCCTTTTGTGTCGCTGTCATTCTTCCAGCATGGCGGCGTCTCCCTCATTGGTGAGCGTTCCCCAAACAGCCTCTGCTTTGTCATGCCAGGAGATGGCAAAATTATATTGACGTCTCTCTTCTGCTCTTATGTTAATGTATTCAGAATGACTGCAGTTTTATGGTATTGTCTGAAAACACCCCTCCTCCACCTCCCCATCCTCCTCATTGCCTCCCAATATATTTCTCCATCTGCAAAGGCAAATTAAACCAAAAAAGAGGTCTGGTGTGTTCTTGGTGCCAAATTCATTTCCAATGTGGATGGGGGCTCACAGTGGGATTATGTCATTATTGCCCAAAACAATCAAACCCAGGCCTTGGGGCTGCAGACTGAAGTGGTGCTGCACTGAGCATCATCATCATCATAACCTTGAAAGACCTTCACTGGCAGAGAGGGGAGAGTCAAGAGGGAGTCATAGCTGTGCAGATAGCGCCCCCTGTTGATCATCAGGGAAACAAACAGCATCAACGCAGATGGGGATGGCTGTGCACACTAATGCTTATGAGCACAAAAGTCTCACAATATATGTCCTCTTATTGACAGAGTCCCAGGGGTCACAAATGCCTTGATTTCATATAGAAGGAGGTTGGAAGAAAACCAGTCCATTGAAACCACTGTCGTCAAAATAGTCATTCTGATGTATTCTCTTGTTCAACTAATTTCTGGCAGTAATCCTGCTGGTGTACATAAAGTACATATATAGATGCATTAAAGAGGATCTATTATGCTTCTGAGCTTTTTCCCTTTCCTTCATTGTGTTATATTTTTTTAAGTATATAAGTTTTAAGTTAATTGAGTTACTCTCCCTCACAGAAACACTGCTCCTGAACTGCCTGAAACGCCTTACTTGAAGTCCCGCCTTTTGTTCCGTAACGTGGAGATGTCACCAAGTAACACATTTGCATAATATGTGCCTATAGCAGCTAGTTTTGGCACACTGTCAAACAAAGCTAGTTAGAGTGGAGCTGGAGCAGAGTCCAAACGGAGCATTTCAGACAGACGGTGAAAATTTTATTTTTATTTATTTATTTTTTTTAATTTATTTGCACGTATATAAACTGCACAAAATCCAGTCAATGAAAAGAAAACAAGAAATGTGTCAGGAGAGGTCAAGAAGCTACAGGCTTATACAAAGGACCTCAACCCAATCCCAGGAGAAAAAAAACAATAACAAAAAAGGAAGAAAGATCAAAACTAACATAATTTTAAAAATACAACAAAAGTTAAACAACAACAAGAAGTACACAAAATGTGCAGAAAAACCTAACCAAACAGTGGAAATCAATCCAATAAAAAAAATCAATGAAATGCATACAAAAAACAGTACAGAAGAAAAGAAAATATATCTAAACATATCAAAAGATAATTAGACATCATGAATTAAATGTGATGATAATTTCCTTTCAAAATGTTCTAAGGATAACGAGCTCTTGATAACATGTATTTTGGTGTTCCATATTTGTACACCACGATATCTGAGGGAATACTGGCCATGTTTTGTTTTGTAAAAAGGCAGGTGAAGATGATTAACCTGTCTAGTATTAAGTGAATGAATTTGAGAATTCGATTTAAAGAAGTTGCTAAACGATGATGGTAAAAAAGAAGGCAAGACACATATCTGATTATTAGTGCTAATAATAATAATAATGTTATTATTGTTATTATTATTATTATTATTATTATTATTATTATTATTATTATTATTATTATAAATATACATTTAATACAATTTTGAGTTTTGTTACTACCTCTACACAATCCGTGTTTTATTTTGAAGGTCCCTGACTCCTCCCACTACTTCCGTGTTTGCGTCCGTCCTGCGTGTCCTCCTGCTTCTCCTGCAGATCCCAGAGTTGTCTTGTAGCGACTGTTTTGAGATAAATAATCATGTCTCTGGAGGTGGAATCCGCAGAGTAAGTAGTCCAATCAATAATGCATAAAACAGGCTCATTTATATAGTAGTTTGTCTGCTAATTACTCCACATTTAATACATATTCCTGTCAGTGAGGCCTGCCTCATCCTGTGCTGCACTCCACTAGCGTTAGCCTCCCTGAGCTAGCTGAAGCTAACAAGCTAACTCACAGTAACCCCCACATGATGGAAACTGTTTGCTCTTTTTTTCAGCGAAGTGATGGTGATTTCAGTCTGAAGTGTTGCTCTGTTATTTAAAGTATTAAATTGAGCATTTGTGTTTTTTATTAATTCTCCATGGAGTCGCTAAACAGAAGTGAAAGATAGATGAGTTAGCATTAGCTAACGTTAGCCCTGCAGGTTGCCACAGATACAGCTCTGACCATAGTAAACTATTCAAACTAAAAGCAGCAAAAGTCAGTTGATTGTTATTAATATTACTTTAAATAATCCACTAACATCTAACTCCTTATTCAATACATCAACACGTTGTAATTTGAAATGCTACAGCTGAGCTATCTTGCAATATATTATATATATATAAATATATATATATAATATATATATATTTGTTTATTTAAATGTATATATATTTGTTTATTTAAATGTCATTTAATCCTGCAGCTGTCAGACTCCACAACCAGCACTGCTCACACAAATGTCATATTAAATCACTCTAATGTCCTCATTCACAACATCTCTTACTAAAAGGCAGGAAAAGGGTATTCAATATAGGCTCTATATACCTACACAAATATACTATGAACTATACACACCAAAAAAACTGACAATAACCTGATATTTTCAGGTGGAATTTCATTCATTCATTCATTCATTCTCACTGTGCAATATCATTTTCCACTTGTGCAATTTTGTTAATAGTCTGTTTATTGTCAATACTGTATATACTGCTCCTATTTTTATATTTCCTTCTATTTAAATGGTTCATATTTTGTTACACTTTGTTTAGCTCTTTTTTTTTACTGTGTTAGCTGATGCATCTTGTTTTTTGCACTATCCCCTTTGCTGCTGTACACTGCAAATTTCCCCACTGCGGGACTAATAAAGGAATATCTTATCTTATCTCATTTGTGTTTTTTCCACAGTGTGATCCGTCTGATTATGCAGTACTTAAAAGAAAATAATCTGCAGCGGACTCTAGTCACCCTGCAGGAGGAGACCACCGTGTCCCTGAACACTGTGGACAGTATAGAGAGCTTTGTGGCAGACATAAACAGCGGCCACTGGGATACTGTCCTGCAAGCCATCCAGTCCCTCAAGCTGCCAGATAAGACCCTGGTAGACCTTTATGAACAGGTGAGACCTGGATAAATTGTGGTCTACAGTTCTTCTCTTTGACATCTTTACATTTTGATATCCTCCTGCGTCCTCAGTGCATACATAAGAATTTTGAGGTGACATATTGAGGTGAACTTTATTCACCAGCTGTTTGATTTCTTAATATTGTTTTTTATTGTCATAAAACTCACCAGTTTTGTCATTTATCTGCTCATACAGATGTTACAGTTTATCGTTTATGAAATTAAAAAAAAGACCCAGCATTTGTGATTCTGCTGTTATCGTTGCTCATGTCAACAGATCTCTCTGTGAAAAGGACCTGGTGGATCATGCCTGAAGTCAAGTGTCCTCTAAATCTGAATGTCTGTGTCTGTGTTTCCCGACCAGGTGGTGTTGGAGCTGATCGAGTTGAGAGAGTTGGGTGCAGCCCGTTCCCTCCTCAGGCAGACTGACCCCATGATCATGCTGAAACAGACCCAGCCGGAGAGGTACATCCACCTGGAGAACCTGCTGGCCCGCTCTTACTTCGATCCCAGAGAGGTGAGTCCAAATCTAGCGTGGAACAAGATGCAATCTTTGTTCATCCATCCATCCAATCATTTTAGGATCAGTTGTTCTGGCTGCTCATTTTGCTTTTGGCGTTAAAATACCAAAGACCCCTCAGCTGATTCTTCAAGAACAAGAGAGATAAATATAATACAACACATTATATATGCATCTGCCTTCAAAACTCATCAGTTAAATTCTAAATGTTGCATGAAGAGAACATCTGTAAGATTACAGTTGTGTGAAATGTTATGATGTTTGTGTTTCTTGTTGTCCAGGCGTACCCAGACGGCAGCAGTAAGGAGAAGCGTCGGGCGGCCATCGCCCAAGCGCTGGCAGGGGAGGTCAGCGTGGTGCCGCCCTCTCGTCTCATGGCTCTGCTGGGACAGGTCAGTGATCTAGAAACCAGCAGCTGTGATGAGTGTCGATCCTCAATAAGAGGCTTACCATTAAATAACTAATTTGTATCTTAATCCTGATAAATTTATATAGTCGTGCCTCTTGATTAATGTTCCCCATACATAAAAGTTATGCTACCATCCAGATAACGTGCTGATGATGACTTTGTCTACATTCTCCTCCTTCAGTCTCTGAAGTGGCAGCAGCATCAGGGCCTCCTGCCTCCTGGTATGACTATCGATTTGTTCAGGGGTAAAGCTGCAGTTAAAGATGTGGAGGAGGAGCGCTTCCCCACCCAGCTCAGCAGACACATCAAGGTACCCACTCTGTCCCAATGTATGGATCTTAAAAAGCAACATTAAAGGGCTGCTTCACTGTTCCAAACTGGGCATTCAGTTATGGTAAATTTCAGGACTTAAACGCTTTAAGTGTTCTGAAGTGACTTGTTTTTCTTCCCTGCACAGTTTGGACAGAAATCTCATGTGGAGTGTTCCCGATTCTCCCCTGATGGTCAGTACCTGGTCACTGGCTCCGTGGACGGCTTCATCGAGGTCTGGAACTTCACCACCGGCAAAATCAGAAAGGTAGCTAATGCAACATAAAGACACATAAACCAGATGCACTTTCTGGTGTATTATAATGCTACATTTACACTTATCATTTCGAAATGACTCCTGCTGACTAGAAATAATTGTATTTATTGTGTCCTGCAGGATCTGAAGTACCAGGCTCAGGACAACTTCATGATGATGGACGATGCAGTGTTGTGTATGGGCTTCAGTCGAGACACAGAGATGTTGGCCACCGGAGCCCAGGATGGAAAGATCAAGGTAGATGAGAAACATTGCTTCTATTTCTCTCATTGATCTTGTTACTTTTACAGCTACATATAAGAAGTTCTTCCTCTGGTGCACACGAATTATAGTGCTGAATTTTTTTTTTTATGTTGATGAGGTGTGAAGTCAGAGATAAATGAAACTTTCTCAGGTAAACCTTTACTTCGAAACCCTGAAAATCTCCAATGTTAATGGTATAATGAAATGTAATTAAAGACAGCAGTAGTCTTCCAATATGAAATTACTTAGGTATTCCTTTTGATTTTCTGTTGAGCAAAAATATTATTTGTTTATTGAACATTGAACTATGGAAGTAAAACATTTGTTAAATTGAAAGGCAATGCTTGGAGTCCAAGTTGCATTAATACCAAGTCAAACTATTTGTATAAAAGCAACAGCAGTTGACTAAAGTGCTGAACAGGCACAAAATACAAATGAATAGAAAGCAAACAACAATAAGAACAGATGAAAACAATAAACATAATGTGCACATAATAGTAGTAAAAGAATACCAGCACAAAAGAAGATGAAATCAAGCTCAGTCAAATGTCAACGAGAAGAAGTAGATTGAATCATATTATTTTCATTAAACCTCATTTCATTTTCGGTTTCATGGGGTTGCCTGCAGACACAGTGTCCTGTTGCAATAACAAATGGAAGTATGTCTGTGTGTGTGTAGGTGTGGAAGATCCAGAGCGGTCAGTGTCTGAGGAGGTTTGAGCGCGCCCACAGTAAAGGAGTAACATGCGTCAGTTTCTGTAAAGACAGCAGCCAGCTCCTCAGTGCCTCCTTCGACCAGATAATCAGGTAAACTCCAAACACCTCCATCCTATTCTTCTTTCAATGTGGCACCTGTGCTCTTTATTGAACCTTATTTTAGGCTCATTTTGTGAACAAATTATTGTCTTTTTGCTAAAGAGTCCATGGACTGAAGTCAGGTAAAACTCTTAAGGAGTTCCGCGGCCACTCCTCATTTGTGAACGAGGCCACCTTCACTCCAGACGGCCACCACGTCATCAGCGCTTCCTCCGACGGTACAGTCAAGGTGAGAGAAGCAGCTGAAAAAAATAAGACATCTCTTCATTACTTTTGTCTCTTTTGTTTTTAAATGTCCTAATGTCTGACCTGTGTCTCATCTCACTGTGTCCAGATGTGGAACATGAAGACCACTGAGTGCTCCAACACCTTCAAGCCTCTGGGAACGTCAGCCGGCACCGACATCACGGTCAACAACGTCATCCAACTGCCCAAGAACCCGGAGCACTTTGTAGTGTGTAACCGCTCCAACACGGTGGTCATCATGAACATGCAGGGACAGGTCAGTCCAAAATAAGTATTGCAGGAAATCGGAGCGCAGTGTTGCTCCATAAGTGCTTTTAGGAGCGACGACAGGGAGCTGAAATCAGCTCATGAGTCATTACATAAACTGTGGTTTTGTCTGGTTTGATAAAAAATCATTACTTGTCGCATGATTAATTAATTTTGAGCTCATAATGTTTTACCTCTTAAATACTGAGTAATAAACATGGGATAGTGTAGGTATTTTAAGTGTTTGTGTGTTTGCTCATGAAACTGAACTTGCCTACCTGCCTGCCCTTTAACATACCTACTTTGTGTGTTTCCGAATGCACTTGTGTCTCTTGGCGTGCAGATCGTGAGGAGTTTCAGCTCCGGTAAGAGGGAAGGTGGTGACTTTGTGTGCTGCACTCTGTCGCCCCGAGGCGAGTGGATCTACTGCGTGGGTGAAGACTTTGTGCTCTATTGCTTCAGCACCGTCACCGGCAAGCTGGAGAGAACGCTGACGGTACGTTACTGCTCTCAGGAGCTCAGATCAAAGTGAATCCAAAAATACCACAGCACATTCCCTCCTCTGCTCCTGCTGCTACAAAAAAAAAGTTTGATTCAAGTCTTAAAGCTCTTTTGTCTTGCTTATTAAAGTTACTATGAGGAACTTTTAACTGGTTATGAAACACTCTCAATGTAACACTGATTCCTGGTTATAACCTACATAAGTAAATGAGACCATCAGAGAGAAGATTGGCTATTTCTATATAGTTATTCTTAATGCTTGTCATTGGTGCCACCGGGTCCAGTTCCGGCAAAATCAGATGAAATCATGCAGGTTCACCAGAAACTCCTTCAGCTCAGACTCCAGCGGGGCCTCCGGCAGCGACCAGGCGTCAGTAACTACGGAGCTACGCTAGTGACGCAGCTGTCCAACGTGGAAGCATTCACCCTCGAAACAATCACGCTGTCGAGTCACAGTGCAGAACTCACGCCAGACAAACTCAGCGACTGGAGGAGGCTGGTATACATATTAGAAGGAAGTAGCAGAAAGTGGAAGTGGCAGCAGATAATTTATTTCGGCATCTGTCCACAGACTGTTGGTCTCCTCCATGTTGTCCTCCATAGCTCTCTGCTAGTAGCAGCATGGATTCTGCTCAGCACTTCCACACTTTGAAATCTGATTTTAGCGGCCAGACTGAGACACATCCAACTGGAATCGCATTTCAAACCATCTCCAAATGTGGTTTGGCTCCGAATTGCAAAAATGTTTATTTGCAGACTTTCTAAAATCAATCTAGATATTATCTGGATATATACAAAAATGGATTTGATTATTTTATTTTTGACTTGTTTTACAATAAACACACACACAAGACATGAAACACCCAGTACCCTTATACAAAGTAACAGAAAAAAAGACAGGGGATACATGTGAAGAACAAGTACAAAGCTGCCAGACGACTGCAATATTGGCAAAACTTTACTGGTGACACCTTGTAGTGCTAGTAACACGTCTTTATAGTTGCAGCAGTTTTGTAGCTTGTAACTTCATTTAATGTAATTTCTAAGTCTGCATTTACCAACTTAAAGTAGCAAATAGTTTTCCTCTATACAGCTTCCTTTAATTTTAAACGCCATGTTCTTCCTCCGTCCAGGTCCATGAGAAGGATGTGATCGGCATCGCCCACCACCCCCACCAGAACCTCATCAGCACCTACAGCGAGGACGGTCTGCTGAAGCTCTGGAAGCCTTGAGGTGTTTGACTGGACGCTCTCACTCTGGACACTGCTCCGCCCCAAACCGCCCATTCTGGTTTAGTTTTGTCTTTTTCCAGCACTGGTGGAATCCTTCTCCTTCACATCACTGTGAACTCGAGGTTTTGGTGTTGATGATCTCAATAACACCATAGGTTTTACATATTCAGCTGCATGGTATTTTTTTTTTTACCATGAAGCCATACAGCTAAATATGAGCAACTAATGGCAAGTTGGGGTTTTGGAGTGTTTGCACAGTAGAGCCTTATTTAGCTATTTACCTGCCTTATTTAACTGTTTTTAGTTTGTCTAACACAGAAATGATTTAATAATATCTTACAAAGCAACATCATTTGCTTTACTTTTATGCTTTTTATGAATTTGTAAGGGTAGGTGTCATGTTGTTTAAGCGACGGATATGATTTTGGAAAGAAAATGTGAACCAGACATACCATAATTACAAATATTCTATAACCGTTCATTACACATAGTATGATATTGTTTCAATTGCAGGTAAAATAAATGAGGTTCTGCTGTTCAACACCTGAGCTTTACAGACATTCAGTAGCTTCTTTTTGGGAGGCCTCAACTTCAGAGAGAGGAGGGGAGATGTCAGATGTTCGGGGTGTAGATACTAGACTCAGTTTTGTTTTGAAAATTCCACTTTTTTGTAAATATATTTTCTTATTTGAATTTTTGTTTTTCCAAGAAGACCTGGTTAAATAGTGTTTTGTTGTTTGTGTCTTAATTTCTTTTTTTTTTTTAATTTTCAACTAGACTTGAATGGCATCGCTCCAAAATTATTTTATATATATTTTGTATTCTGAAATTATTTGGTTCTTTCAACATGGAGAATCAAATAACACAAGTCATTGTATTGTATTGCATTTTTCCCACATTGAGTACATGCATTTGGAATTAGACATAACATTTCATGGATCTATAACTTGCTGGATGTACAAAATTCCCGTTAATATATCTCATCTGTGCCATTAAAGCTATTTAACCAGAACAGTGAAGAGAAGTTGACCTGTGGTGTTGGAGAACTGGAATGTGGACAAATTTGAAGTTTATCTGATCAGAGAATATGAAAACATTTTCTTAGAAGGTTTCAAGAAACAAGGACACCAGATGTCACTGTACAGTCATTGCTAAACATCATTGACTTTAAAAAATAACCCAGAATAACTAAATTTTCAGCCGTGCACGCTGCCTCTGTGTGATAGGAAGAGGAAGCGAGTTGACCGAGTTTGATCCCTGAATAAACTCTGGTTGGATGGTTGTTGGTACAGCAGCTCTGTGGAGACCAAGTGTCAAGTCAGTCAGCAAGACTCATGCCAGGGTTCTGACTACACCTTCAAAATAAAAGCATGGATTTGTCCATTTAACTTAGTATGTAAAAGAGTTTGAAAGTGTGTGCTACTGACTTTGCATCTCTGCTGCATCTGTTGTCACCTTTTTCAAACATGCCCTTAAAAAGTAGATTGATCATCTGACGATTAGAAGTAATGAAATTGACAATGTGATACATTTTAGACTTGGATGTTCAGTTTGGATGTTATGTTGGACAATCAGCTGAGGGGGATAATTGTCTTGAAAGCTTTATGTTAGATAGACTAATACGTTCTCTGGGAACTCTTTCTTGGTTTTGATCCTTATAATGGCAAAGTATAACACAATTACGACCTGATTGTGAATTCTCCACCTCGCCATACCCAGCTAACATTACAAGCAAAACAATTGACTGTAAAGCTTTTTTAAAGGGCTTGCATGCCTTATGTGGCTTTCTGTATTGCACTTTATGGGTGAAAACTACTAGGCCTGCAAGAAATGATCATTTTCATTATTGATTAATCTATTGATTATTTTCACAAGTAATTGTTTTGTCTATAAAATATCTGAAAATTGTGAGAAAAGCCCATTAGAATTTCCCAGATGTGGCATCTTCAAATTCCTGGATTTATCCAACCATCTGTCTAAAACCTAAACATGTTCAGTTTGGTTTCACATCTGACAACAAAAAGCAGCAAATCTTCAGATTTGAGAAGCTAAAATCTGAAGATTTGAGTAACTTTGCTTGAAAAATGACTTAAAGGATTAATTGATAATCAAAATAGTTGCAAATTATTTTTCTGTTGGTTGACAACTTTACACTCTTTTACCTCACTATTTATTACCCAAAAAACATACTATATCAACACCATTTATTTTTTCAATCTGTGACAGGAAGGTGTTCTGCGTTGCGGCTGACTTGATGGTGCTGCAGAGCGTCAGGTCAGAGAGGTTGAATGAGTGTTTAGTGTTAGAGGGGTTCTTGCAGAGAAGAGTTACTATGGCAGGACTTCTGCACGTCATTCTGCTGTTATTTCTGCTTTGTGGATCTTTTATCCTCATTTCAGCCACAACTACAGTGAGACCTACTCTAGATGCAGATGCAGCTTTTCCTACAACTCAGAGTCTTTTTCCTGCAGGGAAAACCGACACCACTGAGGTTCCCACCACGAGGTTCACTACCAGTTACAGCAAGTCAACAGCTAAACCTCCCAGTACCACCACAACTACTAAACATGTGACTGCTGGTCAAACAGCGGAGAGAGCAGTGCCCAGAAAAGATGCAGAGGAAGAGGGTCCTCTGGAACTGGGTGAGCGGATGTTTTTATTTTATATGTTGGAATTTGAATTGTGTTTGTTTTACCCCCTATGAAAATATAATATTTGTGTCTGTGGTATTCAATAATGGTCAAATGATTCTCTAAAACATTTAATATTATTTTGACTTTACCTGAAGGGCAGTTGGGTTTTACAACCTGACTAATTGTTTACTGGATTTACATGTGTCACATTACTTTCCCATAAACAGAAGCAGCCATGCTGGTAAAGTAACCCTGCAAACAAACATAACCTCCCCTGAGAACAAAGTAACCACAACTTTAATTTGGGGAGTAAATGAGTTGTTTAGTTTGCATCTTTTGAAAATAGATAACTCAGAGCTGGTGGGGTTCTGGGAATAAGAAATGTTCCTCTGGTCCCTCAGACCAAACCCCAGTATGAGATGCCTCAGGATTTAAATAATAAGTAAAATCATCTTTCAGGGTTTCCAAAAGCCTCATAGATATTCAGGGAGTATTATCTATCATCTGTTGGCTCTGCGTATCTGCGGTCAGAGAGTCAGTGTCCGAGGGTTGGGGGAGGATGTTCCACATTCTACCAGTGAGACATTTTAGCTGTTTTCTGCTGATGAAAACCAGATGGGCTGTGTGATGTATCAAACCAAAAAAAAAAACAGAACAAGACCCCTCACACTCCTCAAAACCAACCGATGTGATGTCGTCCGGGCAGGCAGTAATTCAACTGTACACTCACTGAAGCAAATGGCTTTAATGTAAATAGACAAACAGCCAACAAACTCAGCAGTATTTACATTTATCCAGTCTCAGGTTTGAAGGCTGGTTTGTGCTGCTTGCTGTGGCTCTCCTTGGTATTCCTCTGTTGGTGGTAAATGTAACTATAACTTTCCAATCAATGTTAAAGAAACAGTGTGTAACATTTCAGGGAATCTATTAGCAGAAATGGAATATAATATTCATAACTATGTTTTCATTAGTGTATAATCACCTATAACTAAAAACCATTGTTTTTTCATTAGCTAAGAATGAGCCGTTTATATCTACATAGAGAGCACGTCCTCTTCACGGAGTCCACCGTGTTGCTCCTCCATGTTTCTACAGTAGCCAAGAACGGAAAAACCAAACACTGTCTCTAGATTGAGCCTTTCACGTTTTTACGTTACCTGAAGGCCACCGTAGTTCTCTGTCACGCTTGTGAAATAGTGATAACGTGAGCCGCAGAGTGTAAAACCGTGGTACCGCCAGCTGCCGTCTGACCTCTGTTGCTCTTGAAGTAGTGTTATATGGTAAGGATGGCCTCGCCATTACCACGGTTTTGCACTCGGCGGCTCACCTTAAAAGTCTTGGAAAGGGAAGAGTGAGCGGAGGGGTACTCAGTTGGTTGCAATATGCAACCACACCACAAGATGCCGCCAAATTTAACATACAAATATGAGAGTGGCATCAATCTCATATAACATTCGGCAAGAAAGTGAATGAGTGTATTTCCCAAAATTATTTTTCTTCAAAGTAAAGTTTTATGCAAAATAGTTCTTCCTGGTGTACAGGACTAATTCTGGTGTTCTTCAAGGTATGCACGTTTCCTGCTATGCATAAAACGGTTTGTACTTTTGTAGAAAGGAGATCCACCCGGAGCATTAAGGTAGTAAAGAAGCCCAAAACGATCCTGAAGAAACCCAAACTCATCACCAAGAAGACGAAGGTTGTTAAGAAAACCAAACCTCAGGTCAAACCCAGTGTGAGCCAATCAGAGGCCGCGGAGAGGGTCCCACGTATGTATGGGCGGGGTTAACCCTGATGTATACAGTATGTCAATCAGACAAGGGTCACATAGTAGTTGCAAATAGTTTAAAGAGCTTTCACATGGGGGGTTTTTACTGTGTCAGGACAATTCAAGTGGTCTCACAGGATTTTTTTGATTCATTAATACTTTCTACACCAACTTATAAGAGTTTAATGAGAATTTTGAAGCTCACTGGGACACAATGAATTGTCAGTTGAGTTAAAAAAAAAAAAAAAAACACCCAGGAAAGCGTCAAACATACCATAAAACTATTTGCTAATTTAGTTCAGACCCAGATCTGATTCATGTGGGTCCCATACTGAGGTCACGCATACTGTATATCTAAACTTTTAAGCTGCTTCACTACTGAAAGCACAAACTCCCCACAAACAAATCTCTGACAAATGAGAAGACTGGAGTAGCTTCACCTCTCTCTGCTGAACACTGAGAAAATATTGTTGTCAAAATAACACCAGAGGAAGTCACTTAATCTGTGAAATAGGTATATCTTTATGATTTGAGTTCAAAGAAATTCAAATATTTGCATTAAATATATTGTTATTTTGTGAAAATGTTGCACTCCTTTCGATTAACAGTAAAATTGCATGCAAAACACTGGATATATGTTATTAAATTTAGATCTAAAATACAGATTTCATTGATTATTTGAAGGTTTTATGTTTTGTTGTCTTACAAAATAATTGCCAAAGCCCAGAACATTATATCTCAAAATTAGTTTTTACATTTTGCTGCTGAAATCTAATAATCCCACACAAATAAAACCGCTGCCAGTCTTCTTGATTCACAATAGAAAGGTGATCAGAGAGCTTGTTGGCCTCAAAGATGTCCCACATCTTTATTCACTG
>CAKALU010060462.1:24859-66964 GCA_916700995.1 Hozukius guyotensis
ACTGAAACCATAGACTGTATATAAAGATGGACGACACATCCGACTGTACGGAAGTGAAGCCAAAATAACCCGGATACGGGCGCCGTCATCTTGCGCTTTTTACGTAATTTGGAAACAGAGTCTGCGCAGTAGTATTGGAAGTAGTAGTAGTAGTAGTAGTAGTAAGGATCGGGCGGTGGAAACGCGGCATTGAGGTCCCACCCATTCACCCGCCTGAACCAATCGCGAGCCGAACACGGCCGCAGCTTGTCAGCGAGAGAGACTCATAGCTGCCAATCATGACATCTCACCCCTTTTTTACAGCATCAAATAACTAATTAAAACTTATCAGAAAAATGAACACTGAACCATACATCAGCGTGATAAGAACTACCTAAAATGACAGAAACCATCCTTGGGAAAAATGCATGTAATGTGTACTTTGACTTTTTAGTTTGGCCCATGTCCCATCCGCTAACATGAAGGAGGCAGAATTTATGACCTATACTGCAGCCAGCCACCAGGGGGGCGATCAAGATGTTCTGGCTTCACCTTTGGGGAGCTGTCATGTCGTCCATCTTTCTATGCAGTCGATGAGTGAAACACACGATCATTCAACCCAAGTAAAAATACAGAAATCATCAAAACTGCTGTGGACTTCCTGTCTTGTTTCTCCTAATGTCAGGACTGCAGATAATTGGTGGCCTTTTACAAATGAAAATATCAGTTTTTCCCTCCACTCTGCTCAGTCTGTGACCTGATTTTTTTCGTTCACCTCAAAGTCTTTTTTCCAGGGACCAGTGTTGATTTGATGCGGTCTTATGTTCCATGTGTTGGAACGATCTGATGTGACTGAGTTTTCCGTATTTTCTGTCATCTCTGTGGTTACAGTTGGAACAAAGAAGTCAAATATCCTCATCTGCTCCTTCCCTGTTTCACAGTTGTAATGTAACTTTTATGAATGTTTGCTCTGTGGTACTGTGTGTTTTGTTCGACTTAAACTTTTATGTAGGTTGATGCTGCTGTCTTGGCTGCTGGGCCACTGATACTTGACATTTTTGTGCCACATACAGACTAAAACTCTAAAACTCACTTTTAACCTTAAAGAAGCTTTTATTTTTGTAAAGTTTTGCTGTATAAGCTGTTCCACTCAAACTGGCTCAACCAAAACATTGATTCAAGATCCTCTGTAGTGTTTCCAGCTCCAGTTATTGAAGTAAAGCCGTCTCCATACGGAGTTGTCAAGTCAAGAAAAATATGTGTGTGAGTTGAAACTCCTCCTCATAAACAGTGTGAGGAGGATGTGTGACATTTCAGAGCTGCCTGTCAATGCATGCAGACCCAACAGGAAACACATCCAGGTCTTTCAATGGGGCCTGTGAAAGAGGTTGAACTGTACAGCAGGTATATTTGAAAGCACAGATCAAGTAGGAGTATTAAAGTTTTTGAGGATGATGTAGTATGCTGCTTCCTTAAGAAGATATTTGATTTGCCTGTTGGGGTCTTGCTCTGTTGTGGTTTTGATTGTAGATAGACTTCATCTATCTGTATGAACTCATTCTGTCTTTGGGAATCATAAGTAAAAGCTTTAAACATGTCAAATGGTAAAATATATCAGAACTAGTGCTCTTAACTCCATCCCTGTGTCTGTGTTTTGGTGCCCCCTGCAGGAGAACCAGAGTTCCGGTACGTTGCAGGGATGCATGGGAACGAGGTGCTGGGCCGAGAGGTGCTGCTCAATCTAATGCAGTACATGTGTCAAGAGTACAAGCGGGGCGACCCGCGAGTCATCCGCCTGGTCAAAGAGACTCGCATCCACCTTCTGCCCTCCATGAACCCTGACGGATATGAGATGGCCTTTAAAAAGGTGACTTTTTCATTTATTTAGCCCAATATGACAAATACAAGACCGTAGCTTAACAGTAAAGGTTCCTTCTCACTGTTTCTGGTCTGCAGGGCTCAGAACTGGCAGCTTGGGCCTGGGGTCGTTACAGCTATGAAGGTATCGACATGAACCACAACTTTGCTGACCTCAACTCAGAGATGTGGAACGCCATCGAGCTGGAGACGGACCGGTCCAAACTCATCAACCACTACTTCCCCATCCCGGAGATGTACACCTCTGAGGAAGCCTTTGTAAGTTTTATATAGACACACATGTCACACACACACACCATTCATGCTTCTTCTTCAATATTTCTCTAATTCTCAAAATAAGAACGCCGCCTTATCTTTTGGCTGACAGGAACATTTTGATGGCTTTGGCCCTTCAACTTGTCACTTTTTTCATTAGTCATGACAACTTTTTGCAAAAGGATTTGTAAGAAAATCAGACTTAAATTTAGTCTAATTTATTTATGGCTTCACAATTAAATTTATAAATCATCTTTAATGTTGCTACATGTTGCATTAAAACCAAAGTGTGTAAAATTGCCCCCCTTAGTTTACAAACAAAAAAAGACACTGTGACTGACTGTTACATTCCATCGTTTAAGGTCCAGGGGATGGAGGGAGTAACAATACATTTTTACAGAGAGAAATCTGGTAACGGATGGATGTAAACAATAATAATACAATTTATTAACAATAAATGAAAAGTGTACAAACACCAACTTAAATCTACTTTCCAAAAAACAGAAAGCGCAACTTAGAGCTACAGCACTACAACACAGCAATAAACACACTTGATTAGGGGATAACACTGCCGACTCACACGCCAACCTCCGACATCATCCACAAAACACACTATGGCAGTTAAAACTGACATTATCCCAAGGATGAATATATTAATAGATTGCACCAGTTTTTACTTTTACAAACAAGATTTATGTTATAAGAATAATATAAAAGATGTTATGATCACATGAATAATCTATACTATTCAGTTGGTTGCAAATTGCAACCACACCGCTAAATGCAGCCAAATCCTACACACTGTCCCGTTTTATGGTTTGAATACTAAAAAAAACATTTTATTTTTGTTAAAATCATGAGATGCTGAAATTGTATTTACTTTATGAGTAAATACATTGTCTGTGCTAGTTGAAGCTATTTTTATAAGAGGTGGGCCCTCAGGTGTTTACTGATCTGGTGTGATGAAAACATCAGATAAATGTCTTAAAAAACTGTAAAAGTACAAAATATGAGAGGAGACTATCCTCTGACTGAATCTCCATATCCACCATCAGGTGGCGTCAGAGACGCGAGCTGTCATCAACTGGATGCAGGACATCCCATTTGTTCTCGGCGCTAACCTCCACGGTGGAGAGCTGGTGGTCACCTACCCGTTCGACATGACCCGGGACTGGGCGCCACGCGAGCACACGCCCACTGCTGACGAGAGCTTCTTCCGCTGGCTGGCCACGGTGTACGCCAGCACCAATCAGGTTAATCCTCTCCCTCCTCCTGTCACTTCCTGCTCTCATTTCTAAAACATCTCCAGGTAACACCACTAACATGTTCCTGGTATCTGATATATAACCAGGTGATGTCCAACCCAGACCGGCGGCCCTGCCACAACAAGGACTTCATCAGATACAATAACATTATTAATGGAGCCGACTGGCACAACGTACCAGGAAGTAAGAATGTGTGTGTATTTCAATTAAACTTGTGTGATTAAAAGCTGAAGTCTGAAGTTACCCTTTAAGTCTTAAATGAGATATACACCATAGTAGAAGGTTGAACACAACCCCAGCAGACTCTATCAAAGAAGAAAAATTAAACTAGAAATATCCATTTCTGTGTTTCTTTCTCTCTCTTTGCAGGTATGAATGATTTCAGCTACCTGCACACCAACTGCTTCGAGGTGACGGTGGAGTTGTCCTGTGATAAATTTCCTCACGTCAGCGAGCTTCCCATCGAGTGGGAGAACAACAGAGAGTCTCTGCTGGTTTACATGGAGCAGGTCGGTCTGCTTCGGTGATGTTGATCTTGATTTTACACTCTTTTTTCTTTTCATCATCAGTTCTTCTCCCTTAATCTTTGTTTTTTTCTGTTTTCCTCTATATCTTAATATCCTTCTTCTTATTATTATCCTTCCTATGATTTTAAAGTAAAACAGTTAGGTGATCATCCCTTCCTGAAGAAAGGCATTGTTATTTTGAATCTACAGCACCAATAAAAATGTGAACGTCTCTTTTGTGTGTGTTTTAGGTCCACCGTGGAATTAAGGGGGTGGTTCGGGACAAAGACACAGAGGCTGGTATAGCAGATGCCATCATTAAAGTTGATGACATTGATCATCATATTAGATCAGGTACAGTCTTTTTACATCTCAATAAGATCAAGGTCTGTGGTTGGAAAACACAGAAAGAAAACTTTCTGTATGTAACTAGTATTATTAACTATTATTTTATACTTAATACTCAATTGTCACGATCCAAAATAGACACTTTGTAAATTAAACTATTACAAAAAAATGGCTTACAAGAACATTTGAATCATGCACATCCCGTCTTGTTGAGTAGCCACTCTTCATTTTAAGTTAGTTGCTCTGAAATTAATATTTTTTTCTTATCAGAAGAAATGTATTGTAGAAATAAGTTGAATAAAATGCTTAGTATGACATAAAAAGTCATTAAAAACTCATTGTATAGTATACTGTTACCAGTACAAAGGCCAAAGGATTTGGGGATGTACTTCCACCTTGCTATATAATTTAACAGTATTTTATTTCAATTTCATCATATCCTGAGTGTTATTATTACCCATGATCTCTGCTCACTGTAAACGTCTGCTCTCCTTCCTCTTCCAGTTACTGATGGCGACTACTGGCGGCTGCTGAATCCTGGTGAGTACCGGGTAACAGCCAGCGCAGAGGGCTACTTCCCCTCCTCCCGCACCTGCCAGGTCATGTACGACCACTACCCAACAATCTGCGACTTCCGCCTCACCAAGATGCCCCAACAGAGGATAAAAGACATTCTGGCGAAGGGAGGTAAACTCCCCAAGGACCTGCAGCTGCGGCTGCGACAGCTTCGCCTGCGTAAGCTCCGTGTCACCACCAAGGCCATCAACCAGCGGCGTACCGCTGCTGCTGCCAAACGGGCAAAGAGGATGTGATGATGGTGGAAGATAATATGAGAACAAAGCTGGACTTAATTCAGTTCACTCTGGGTTCAGAGACGCCTCACTGGATTCATGTCACTTTTTTATTGTTTTTTAAGGCTGTTATCACAGCCGGGGACCATGCTCCTCTTCTTCCACATTTCATCTTCTGCTGTGGAGCAGCAGAGCAGCCGAGGGAACAGTTCAGGCTACATTTACACACCAGTGTTGTGGAGGCTCACTGGATATGAAATGAAGGACTTTGAGGGTAAAGTTTCAGCTGTCAAGGTGTTCACATTGTAGGAGTTGTTCACTTTTTATACACAGCAGGAAAATGAGTTTCTACGCCGTTAACAGAATCTTAATGTAAACACCCACACTCATACTGTCGTCATTGTTTCAATTCATATCCATTGTGCAGGAATACAGACCCAAAACAACTATAAATGTGTCCTTGTCTTAATAAAAATGTTAACTTACCGGTACCATCTGGGAGGGCAAATTCTAGTCATGATTTTCCTATACATCCCTTATGATAGACCTTGCAGACTGGCAGCTTATTAGAGGTTATCACCTCTTCGAGAGGACCTATCATGCTCATTTTCTGGTGCATACTTGTATTTTGAGTTGCTACTAGAACATGTTAACATGCTATAATGTTCAAAAAAGCATTACTTTTCTCATACCGGCTGTGCTGCAGCACCTCTTTTCACCCTAATACAGCATAGTTTACTTCAACATTAATTATAAACAGGTACCAGTACAGATGCAGTTTGTATGCCATATTTTGCCAATCCTTAATAGAGAACTATTAGTTGTGATTGAATCATGTGCACTGTTAGTATTACGTGTAGAAACATGTTCAACAGACATGTCTAGATATACTATACTACATAGTGTCTGCTAAATTGGCCCATCTCTCAGTCGAAAAGAGTTTGTGTTAATGTGAATATGAACAGCTGCATTCAAAATGTGTCCAGTCTTTCAGCATAATATTAGGACAATGTGATCCACCCTGTAGCAGTGTGTTATTTCCCTTTTCCCAGTTCATTTTAGCTGAATGTCTCAAATCTCCTGAGTTGTTTGGAGGGTTATTCAGATCACCTGTTGTGTAGGGTGTGAGGACTGATGGATCCTAATTAACAATTGAGAGCAGCTTGGTGTGTTTTCCCCTTTGGCCAATCAGGGTGTGGCGACACCCTCTCTTCAGGACTTAAGAGAGGTGAGGAGTTGCACTCTGATCCTTCTTCCACTTAATGCAGACCTCATTTCAGCAGCCAGAAACTTTAGTCTTTAGGCCATTTTGAGGCTTCTTTGTTGTCTTACCTTTTCTGATTTCCGAAGCTGAGCTGGATTGAATATTAGAGAACACCTTTCCACTAGGTTACCTGCATCAAGGCAGACTTTAGTGTGGGAGTGTGTCGATGTTCCCCAGTTCAATATTCTGTTAACACTCATAATTCAATTTTTCAGGTTCAACTCTGTTCCCTTTGACAAGTTCTCACAATAGCCCATGTCATGTTAGGTGAATAGAGCTGGGGAACCAGCCTGTTCTCATTCCTAGGTTGTCAAAAACCTACCTTTTTTAACCAGTGGGCCACCTCCAGATCTGAAAAGTGAAGCCAATGCTGAAGTGTCTTAAACTTGCATTCTTTCTAACAGCCAGCAGGGGGCGACTCCTCTGGTTGCCAAAAGAAGTCTGATTGTATAGAAGTCTATGAGAAAACGACCCTACTTCTCACTTGATTTATTACCTCAATAAACATTGTAAACATGAGTTTATGGTCTCAATCACTGTTTTCAAGTCTTCTTCAATACAGCATGATGTTCATTTAGTAAATTATGGTCCCGTTTAGAATCAAATAGTCCATAAAGCAGGGGATGCTTTAGGGCGTGGCTACCTTGTGATTGACCGTCATTCTTTGGTACTTGCTTTCATTTCCCTTGTCACAGTTCTTGTGAGTTCATTGGAGGGTTCTTCAGATCACCTGTAGACCAGGGTGTGAGGCACTGGCTCCTAACTAACTATTGAGAGCAGCTTGGAGCATTTCAGCAGCACCACTACCCTTCCCCATGCCTTTTATTATTTAAATTCTGGAAATACCTAGATGTGATATCATGTTTCTGAACTCCAGAGAATTAACACATTTGGTAAGTGGAGACATTAACTGAATCTTTATTTATTACACAATAAGCATTTGACTTTACAGTTAAAAAATAAAATAAAACAAATTCACGAGAGAATAGCGAGCTTCCACTTGACACCATTTCTCATCTTTGGTGGCATCAGGACGTCAGGAGCTACAAAGAACAAAAATAACGAGAGAGAAATGATATTACTTCATCTGCAGTGCCTGAAAATGATTTCAGATAGATCCCTACAGTTTTTAGCTGTGTGTGCTCACACATGGCACAGATCAGATATGCTTAAAAAAAACCCATATATTAAAGTTGAACAGTGAGCTGTGAGATAATGAGATGAAACTGGTAACACTACTCATTCTGCTGACCTTGTTGTGAAGCTGCAGGTCTCTGCTGCTGCTGCTGCTGCTGCTGGAAAGAAGCCATGATGCTGTTTGCCGTCGTATTCGGCCCAGTGAGCTATAACGCAAGAATGAGACCACAGTTAACATTAAAAGTGCAAAAATATTTAGCTAAAATAATATGAACAAAACTGCATTCTTATTGCTCATTACTCCATAGAAAAGGTTTAATCCAACATATAGGATCATGTCTGCTATATATATTTTTTTTATTTTGAAAACGTGTCCAAACAAATCTGTCAGTGTTAAACCAATCACAGCAACATACCTAAAATTAGATTAAAACAAGTATGAAAAAAGCACATATAAAAAGCAAATATGAAAATGTTGTTCGTCTTTTTGCTGCTCCCGTTAGGGGTTCGCCACAGCGGATGATTGATTCGCACATTGATTTGGCATAGGTTTTACACTGGATGCCCTTCCTGATACATGTTTTGGTGGTGAAGAAAACCGGAGAACCCGGAGGAAACCCACGCAAACACAAGGAGAACATACAAACTCCACACAGAAAGACCCTAGTATAAAAATATGATGATATATTATTTACCGGAGCTTGACTGTTCTGCAGCGCCTCGGGCCACACCTCAGGAACCGCTGCCTCCATCATCTGCAGAGCCTCCTCGTAGGCCGGCTGCAGCTTCTCCGCCTGTTTGTCAAACTGGAACAGCACCAGGGCCTTCAGCAGGCCGTGCACTTCCTCTGCAGGAAGCAGAATTAAATGGTTCAGTATCATTTAGATGTTTTTGTCTTGTAAATGCCGATTAAATCCTTCAACACCATCCCTGGCTGTTTTACTGTACACGACAGAATGGTGGTGATTTTTCAACAAGCAGACACAACTTATTCTTTCTTAAACTGCCAAATCAAACTCAGAATATCTCAACATTATTAAAAATATGAAGTGAAGTAAATGATAAAGAGCCTTTAAGTGTTCGTACCTCTCATCTTGTCCACGGTGGTGAGGATCTCCCCCAGAGCGTACATCAGCGCCCTGTCCTCCATCGGGCTTCCTTCCTTCAGACTCAACTTCTTCCTCTCTGCTTTCCGACGGTTCTTCGATGATCTCCTGCAGGCAGAGCATCAACATTAAACCAGAAACCAAAATGTAGTTATTTATCACATGGGCTACTTTTTACACTGAGGAAATCACCAGAATATGACAGATATTTGTGTTTAGTCTTACGAGGAGATGCGGGAGTTACTCTGGGAGTATTTGGAGCCGGTCATCACAGTGCTGGCTTCAGAGTAAAGCTCAGTATCAGGACAGTCTGGACCGTCCTCATCTGATGGAGAACACAGAGGGTTACTGCAAAGTTAGGTTTTAATTATGATTTCAGCAGCAGAATATATTCTATAATTTATTCCTTATTTTTTAGCTTACATCTCGACCTTGCACAGAGTCTATTTAGTCCTATTGTGGAGGTAATATGACTGGAACATATTGAGCACATTATGAACATTTTGTCCTTTTTCGCCTTTAAATTTTTTATTTATTTTTTAAATCACAAAAGCACTATAGGCACATTCAACATCAACTTCCTTATTTTTTTTCTTTTTCTCCCCTCTCTTAATCCATTATTTTAGTTTTATTTATTTATTTATTCTTTTGATACTATTTTCTGTTGCCTATATTTGAACAGAATTTGCAATAAATTAAGGTATTGCAATCTAATTTGCAATACTGTTTTCTTTGTTTTATTTCTGTTTCTTTGTCTGTTTTTATATATATAATGTATTTTTAATACTTGTCAAAAACATGTTCATATCAAACATGTTAGCTTGGATACTATGTGTCCTGTTGATTCTGACTGATTCTCACCCAGCATGTCCAGTCTGGCCTTCTCTTTCTGCTCTCGAACCACAGCCAGACGGGTCCTGTGCCGCGTGAACGTCGCTACCTGGGCCTCCAGGAACGCAGTCTGGGTGCTGACAGCTGACATAAAATACAACATCATAACAACTCAACAAGACATTATCACAAGACAAAAGGTTTATTTTTGGCCTCTCTGTTCAACTCTTCCTTTTACTGTTTAGGAATAAACAGTAGAAGAACAGCTTGGTAGTTATCATAGCTGAAGAGACCAGTATGAACTATCCGTACCTTCCAGCAGAGCAGGTTTGAGGTTGGTCTCAGTGATGTCCTGTCTGTTGTGCATGTAAATCTATAGCAGACAAAAAAAAATATCTCATGGTAATGTCAAAAATAAATAAATGAATAAACAAAAGTAAAACTAAAAAAGAAAATGGTACAATTTTTTACTGACCAATCGAAGCGCCTCCTCCCAGACTGAACCAGTGATTAGAGCCAAGATGGCCTCCTCACAGTCCTATTGGAGAAAGAGTGTGAGTCATTTTAGAACGTTTCAACAATAAGCAAGCTGCTTCATTAGAAGCCATTTAGTCCAGCAGCTTCCTGCTGCCGAGGATCTTACTTTGGCGTACTGGTCCAACAGCAGGGCAGCTTCTGCGTACCGTCGCTGTTCAGTCAGCTTCTCTAGAAAAGGAAGGAAACCAACAGGACTTACATGCAATGACCTGCATTCTTTCAATCCTTTCAGTCCATCTACCTGTCGTCATGGTTACCTGCCAGGTCCCGGGCCAGCAGAGCTAACTGGTCGGGCGGTAGTGGGATCTGCTGCGCCACACAGATGGCGTTTCTCCAACTGGAGCTGCTGGCGAACGCCTGCAGGGCGCTGGCTGGTTCTCTGCATCGCCATAGCAACAGGCCGGCCTGCTCCGCCTGCTGCTGCTCCATCAGGTGCTCGGCATAAATACAGCTCAGGGCCTAGAGGTCAAAGGTCAAAGGGGTCATACTTTCCTTAAAAGTAGGGCTGTACCAAATGTCTTTTTTTACACTCAAAGCTTCTATTAAGGTTTTCGACTGAAACTTTGAATGTCTGTTATATTTTATGACGTTAATACAGGTGTGTTCCTCCCTTTGTGTGCAGCGAGCAGGACAGCAAACAGTTTTTGACCTCAGTGAGAATGTTGTTTTTGAAAAGGCTAAATGCCAACAAATATGGATTGAAGTAGAATGTTTCGTTAGATAAAAACATGTTGTGAATTTTGGAAATGATTATACCTAACTTTTTTTGTGAGTTGTTTTTGTACCTTGTAGTGAGCACCGTCTGCTGCGTAGAGTCGCAGAGCTTCACTGTAGAGTTTCTGTTCCTTCACAAGCTGCAAAGCTTCAGGGAAATGTTCATCTCCTGAACACAAAGCACGACACACATCAGGTCACAGTAAACTTGCATTCAGCTGAAAAAACACAGCCTGTCCAGACTTTGCGAAACATTAGCACAAACTTTCTCAAGTTAGCCAGGAATTTCTTTATTCCTAAATCATGTGCGCAGGATAACAACTTCCTAATAACTGTGAATCATAAGCCAATAATGTTGCGGTTCAGCTTTAAATAGTTCCACATTTTAATAGATCCATTCCGTGAAAGTCGTCATCAAAAGGGATATTTGCATGGCCGTTACCAATGGCTACGAGTCTTCCTGATAAAACTGAAGAGCAGTAAAAGCTGACAGAAACATTTAGACTGACCACACTTGCTGAGGTGATGGAGGGCCTTCTTGTAGCGTTTCAGGTGCTTGTCGATGGTGTAGCGCTGGTAGTTCGGCTCCAGGCTCTTCAGCATGTTTAAGAAGGGAAGGAACTCTTTGGGGTCCTGCAGGCATCGTAGACAAAAATTAACTGTTACGTACTGACAAATCACTGCTTAGTTATATAATGAGTGTAAACAAAAATTAATGCTGGTGCATTTTTGGCTGTTGAATGATGGAAATCCATTTAAAAATTCTGGAAATGGAAAAAGTAAACCATGCAGAACACAATTTTTGGGTAATTTTAACTAACTACATCTTTGCTCTATTCATCATCCTCCATATATTGCTTTTTTTTTTTAATTCCAATGAGAGAGAAGATTTTACCTTCTGGGATTTCTCAGCCACCATGAGCACCAGATCAAAGTCGTATGTTCCCAGCGAGTGTTCGTACAGGTCGTTGACGTTGACGAGGAAGAGGAGGTACTTCAACGCCTCTTCAGCACTCACAGCACCGGGAGCATCAGGAGGGTTCACTGGACAAACACAGCACACAATAAGGAACTAATCTACTCCTGCATGTGTGTCGCTGAGTGAAACAGAGTTCAGTTTAGGAGTTTATCACAACCTCCTCATCAGTGTGCTGCTCACCTCGAAGCTCGTGGACTTTCTGCAGAGCGATCTCCAGCTCTGGAACAGTCTTCTTCACATGAGTCGTCAGTACAGACAGAAAGAACCTGGAGGGATGACAATATGGTTTTATATCCCACTACTGCTCTAACTACTGTTAAACACAACAGCAAATGTTTTTTAAATAAATTTCAGTATCACTGACTTGTTAGGATCCATTGATTCCATGGCGCTCCGTAAAGCATCACAGACTACATCAACCTTCTTCTGCCCAGAAACAGGCTGAATGTGGACCGGGCTGCTCTCAGGACGGGGGTACATGGTGCTGGTTGTATCCTCCTCCCTGGGTACCAAAGAAAGAGAAAAATGCAAAATATATGTGTAAAATGGTTGTTAAATGTACATGTTTTTTTTTGTTTTCCCTTAACTGAAACTGAAAAACTCCTGCAGGTCTAAAGAGTCTTACTTGAGCTCAGTGAGGAAGAGGTTGATGTGGCTGATGGATTGGAGTTGTGTGATGAAGGTCTCCATGTTCTCCAGGAAAACCTGCGGGAAGAGATGGACATTGAAACATGAAACTCACGTGGCATCGGTGTTTGGTTTTATGCTTTAATCCTTGTAGGTCAGAGACGGAAACAGTAGAAATACTGAAAAATATTAACATATTAATAAACATCCTGCTGTGGACCAAATAAAAGATGTTTAGTCTTTTGTGTACCTTTGGGTTGTGGTCATAAAGCAAGTTCAGGTTGATCCTCAGCTTCCTCATACACTCAAAGGAATCTCTGAACCTCAAACTGAAAAAAACAAACATGACATGTTTAACACTCAGATATAGTTTGGGGATATTTTAATATTTGCTCACTCTCTGCTTCCAGGCTACAAATCGTGACATTTACATAATGTCAAGAGGACTATGTTTAAATATTTAAAAAGCTAAATTTAGTTTAAAAAAAAAGGCAAAAAATATGATAGCTTCAGACTTATACTGCATTAAATGGAAGGAAACAGATCCTCCAACCTTTAAGATACAGATTAAAGACCTTATATATCATTATATTATATCATTATATATACCTTATGACATTTGAGAATATTCGCTATTCTATAAGAGGCTGTAATGGCAATGGTCACCACTGATATTGTATTGTAGTTTTGTACTACTGACCCTATATAATATATGGTTTAATTTTTTATTTATTTATATGTAACTTTTAAATTTAATTTTATGTTTTATATGTTTTTCTTACACTCATTTATTATTATTTATTTGTATTGTTTTTTTTCTTGTTTTTTTTCGCTCATTACATTTTATTTATTATATTTTTTATTTTAGTCTCACTTACAATTTTTGGAACCGATTCTGTTTGATTACTAAACAGTACAGTAACACTATAATTGAAGAAAGATCAGAAACAGGGGGTATATTGTGTCCATTCAACTGTATCTGTAATGTATTGCATTTTATATGACTTTAAATACCAATAAAAAGATCTTGAGCAAAAAAAAGAAAAAAATACAATGTAAGATAACAGATGGGTTTGGCGTAGTCCAGCTCGGTGTTGCTCTGGGAGGAGATTCAGAAGTGATGTGACCCTCAACACATCATGTAAAAAAACAAGCAGGTGATATGATGGAAGAATATCCAACTGACCTGTCCAACCACTTCCTGAGCTGAGCCAACACCAGCGCTCGATGATTCACCGTCTCCAGGTTCCCTCGAGGCATCTGGACACAAAACACCAAAATAAATCACAGAATTCCAACCTCTAAATGTGTCATAATAATAATGGTAGCAACATGTCTCTGTGTGTGTGTAAGTGTGTGTGTGAGTTATACTGACCTGCAGAATGACTCTGGTGTCTTGTGGTACCACAGTGACGATCCTGGATCCCCTCTCCACCCGCCGCAGAGTCTCGTCATTCTGACCTCCATCTGAGGCCAAGGCCGCCTGCAGCCCTGTGGGGTCAAAGGTCATTCAACTCAGCTGTACCATACAATGTGCCAACACAGCACAGATGCTAAAATTACCTATAGGAGCATCTAACAAAGCTAAGGTCAAGGTCAAGTTGAACGCAAATAACTGAAACAATAAGCCATTTTATTTATATGGATATGTAAATAAACCTTGCGTTAGTGATAAATAAATAGCTGACAAAAGTAACACTACCTTTGACGGTGAGTGTGCTCAGTTGGAGGCAGCGGCAGGTGTGGGAGTTTGTGGTGATGAGGAGGAAGTCGTTGCAAACGGCGAAGGAGGAAATATTGGAGGCCAGCTGAGAAAGAAGCAGACATAAATGAACACAGCAGCATCACCTGTCTGGTGATGAACAAACTAAGAGAGCTGGACAGCGTACCTCTGTGTCTCCAGCGTACAGGTGGGATCTGTCCGTCAGGCCGAGAAGATATTCCTGAAGACATAAAGGCAACATATGCATTTAGGCCTGTACACAAGAACTCACTTATATTTATAGTCATGTTATTATAAATATGTGTGTTTGTACCTCCTCACTGATGCTGCAGAGAGCCGTCTGAACGCAGGGAACAGGGAAGTTGATGTTACATCTGCTGGAGTCACGCCATTCCTCCACTGACAGCTCAGGACCATCTACAGAAATCAGAAATTAAAAACAAACAAAACGAAATTACATACTTCTATAGTGACATTCTCCTCTGTTATGAAAGTAAGCATCAATATATGTCAGGAAAATGGAACTGGAAAAAATGGAAGAAAAATCTCTCAAATAACTAGAAGGCACAAATAGAGCATATACTGTATATATTTGCTGAAAAATATTTAAAATGTGTTATTTTAATGACGATGATGATGTTTAAGCTTAATCTGGATTTAGATTTGTATTTTTCCTGCTAACAGACAGAAATACAAAAAAGGACTGAAATCTTAACCTCATATTTTATTATTATTATATTATTTAAAGGCCTTTCATAGAGATCATTGAGGCAAATTATTATGCTGCTCAATGGTACGTCAGCTGGAAGAATATCTCCTATTTGGGAAGCTGAAAGTCAGACCCTCTGCACAATCTCGATGCTGTTCAGAGCACTTTTGAATTATCAAATAATACATAATTTTCCAACAAAACATCACTTAGAAAAACACATAATTCAGCAGCAGAAGAAGAAGAAGAGTGTTGGTGACTCACCCCAGCGCAGCTTCCTGATCTGTCCATCCTCCAGCTGCAGAGCCACAGTGCCGGTCTGGGAGCAGTGAACCATACTGACCACAACACCGTCCACTTCTATCTCCGACCTGAAACACAAAAACACCGTGCTGAGTCCTGATTCACAACATGGCCGTGGAATAATTCACTTTCAGTTCATTTGTAAGTGTAACAGGATGACGACTAGACTATAGTTGCTGCCACTCCAGTGTTTTCACTTCAGCCCTGCTGACCTGACAGTGAGCGTGTCATCAGCGTCATGAGCCGGGCGGAGCATCAGCAGGGTGGAGGAGGTCGGCAGCAGACTGGAGCTCAGACCCACAAACAGCTCGTCCTGCAGCCACAGCAGCTGCCGCAGGGCCAGAGGCTCCTCCTGGACTACAGCCACTCTGCAGGAAAATCAGAGATCATTGAAGAAACGCTAATAAAACCATTTAAAAACTATGGGCATTAATCAGACTGCTAGCATCTTTAGCTACCAAGCTGAACACCAGCACCAAATGATTAAAGTCAACATGACACAGACTGATCAGGTGAAGTTCGGACAGTATGTCGGCTGCAGGAAACAGCAGCACGGCAGTTTGTTTTGTTACCTGAAGGTTTTCTGGAGGACCAGAGGACGAGACATTGTCCTGAACCCATCTGCTGTTTTGTCAACTTGTCCTCCTGAATCTGGACAGATTGGTGGGTGAAGTAAAGAGAACAAACTGATCAGAATAATATTTAGACCCAGAACAAGATAGATACACATCAGTGTTTATGTCAATTTAAAACACATGAAGAAAAAAATGCTATATGTGAGCATCAGCCCAGACTTCATTTTGTGCAGCATCTGTCTCCTTCTATCCAAGATCCCTTGTGTTTTACTCTCCCCAATCATATTCATATTCAACATCAGATAACTTAATTTCACACTTTCAACACTGATTGTTGTCTTTATGCTAAACATGGTGTAACCCACCTTGGCTGTAGACTGAGATCTGTCCGTCAGAAGTCAACGCTGCCAGCTGATTGGTCCTCTGAGGTTGGCAAAGGAAGGTCACCTGGTTGACTGGCGAGGTCAGCTGGAGCTCAGATGAACACATGGGAGGAGGAACGACACACTGCCTGAAGGTCGTCACCAGGATTTTATCTGAGAGGGGGTTTAGAGAAATATTAACATCATCCTGAAATCATCCAACAGTTCCATGACGTCCTCTCGTCTCATTGGCCCTCACCTCCATCGATCACCGCCACGTTGGCGTTGTCGGTGGCGTCCAGCCCGGGGCTTTTCTCAGTCGTCCAGCCCCAGTCGTAGGTGATGCTGGTCCAGCCCCGGGTCACCACGTGGAGCCTCAGGGGGCGCTCAGGGTCCCAGCAGACACAGACCGGAGTCTTCTGAGAGTCTCTGCCAAAGTCCAGGCTCTGCTTCAGATACCAGTGGTAGTTCCCCACAACCCACAGCTGGACTGCACAGACAAATTATCATATAGTTAATTTACTTATTCATTTAATAATTCGTTAAATTTATTCATGAATAAAGTCATCTTTAGCTATGAACCAGGCTCTGTAACATTACAATAAATTGCAAACTTCAATGGGCAAGCCACAGAAACATCTTCATCCAAAAATTGTTGAGAAATAATAAAGTCTAAAGTCAGACTAATGCTGCTCATGTAAACATCAGAGGAGGAACTCTGTCCTACATGTAAAATGTCTCGTGTGACTAGATTTTGACTCTTCAGGCAGTGATTTAATGTCACTGATGTGGTCAAACATTTTCAAAATCACACTGATTTTCCTGAGGGGGGGGACTACAACTTGAACTCACTGTAAGTGTTGACTTGTCCGTCCTCTCCAGCTGTCATGTCCTCCAACCAAACAGCTAAAACAGTGGAGTCACTGTTCCACAGCAAATCCTTCACCTGCAACACACAATCACAGAGGTTTATAATGGTTTAGAAAAATAAAAATAAATCACAAATTGAAGACGAAGATTATTCGGTATAATCATATGCGAGTCAGGTTGAGCTGAATGTACCTTGGACTGGTCTTTGCTGAACGGGAGGGTGAAGTCTCCGTGCAGCAGTCCGTTCTTCTCCATGAAAACCACGCTGTGTTTGTTGGGGTGACGCTGAGTGCTCGCTATCAGGCTGCCTGAGGGTCTGAAACAGCAGGAGAAGGTTTACCATAAATTCACACCTCTAATATTCTCTCTTTTATTCCTTAAATTAAAATGATCATTTAGACACCAGGATATTTCACACATTTATTCAGTTCTCTACATGGGAAACAGCAACATCTAAGGGGAGAAAAAAAATTAATAAATAGCATCGGCAACTCTCTCACTTCCAGCAGAGCGCCTGCTCCAGGCCGTTGATTGGCTCGCTGGTGGCCTGCAGGACGCCCTCTCTGTTCCAGACCCGGACCTTCCTGGCTCCGGTCTGGAGACAGACGGCACTGACGGCAAACAGCTGACCATCACCTCGCCACGTCACCCGTGGCGTGCGGTCGTCCCAGGCTGCAGCCGGCTGCACCTCCTGTGGGTGCATGTTTACATCGTTCAGAATACTTTCATATTAAACTCATTCATTTTCAACTATTTTTTTTATATAGTTAGTTTTTGTCTTAGTTTTGCCGTTTCTGTGGTTGGACACTGACCTGGCTCTTCCTCTGTGCTGCCTGTTTCCCCTCTGAGCCGTGGAACTGAGTCTCCTTCTTCCCCCAACCCACCGTAATGAACTTCCCTGCAAAATACACAATATACAGAAGATTAAACATGTTATATAAATGTTATTATTATGTAGAAATATTACAACTATCTATACATTCCATGAATCCTTTCATGACCCTCTGTGGGTCCTGACTCCTGACCCTCAGGTTGGGAACCACTTCACCAAACAGAGTTCATCTGGAGCCACCGTACCTTCACCGAAGTCATCCTGGTGGATCCCAACCTCAGTGATCGGCTCAAATTCTTTGGTCATCATGATGATTGTTTCCTGACCTGTGAGCACAAATTATTAGTGATTTATTCATTTGTAATACTTCTTAATACGTTTAACTAAGAATCAACTAACAAAGCATTGATCTGTAACAATGGTTATATATGTATATCTAGAGCAACAGGGTATCTTGACTATACTCATCTTCTAAAGAAAACTGGAACTTTTGTTCACCTTTTGACGATTTCCAAACAAAGAAATGGAGCTACCTTATAATGTCTCAACTACCAATGACTGCCTTCACTTTATAATAACCCACCTCACTATGACGATCAGCTTCTCCCCCCCACCTTTAATGGTAGCAACTTTATAAAAGTTTAGACAACTGGCCTTTAAGAATAGACTTTAATATTTTGGTGCTTTATTCTGTGTGCAGTGATGCAGAGATAGACTGACAATTCCACTGGGGGGCTCTCTGACTGACGATTCAAAGCATTTAACTAAAACAGGGAATTAACATTTTTATAAATCACATGTTTTTGACATTTGTATAACATACTGACCAGTAGTGAGAACGACAAGCTCTTCATCAGGACTCCAACTCATCGAGGTCAGGCCGCTGTCCACACTGCCAACACACTCCAACTGAGGAACATAACCACATACATTTTGTGAGGACCCTCACTGACATAATACGTCCCCCTTTTCCCTTATAATACCCTTGACTTAAAACTAACTCTAACCTTATCCCTAATTGTTAACTCTTAACTCTTTGAAGAAATAAGGGCTGAAAAAAAACAAAAAAAAACAGTCCTAACTTTCCAACTCTTCTGTGCTGCTAACCTGGCAGGTGTTGAAGTTGAAGAGGACGACATCTCCACCAGCTGTGGCCAAACAAGCTGACTCCAGTTCAGCCAGGTCCTGCAGTCCAACCACCGTCCCGCTGCCGTCCTCTGGGAGGAAACCCTCAGCTGTCAACGACCCCTCACTGACCACCTGCAGAACAGAATGGAGGAACGTTGATGATGAGTGAAACAAACTTTCACCTCCACATGTAGTTTATAACTAAAATGCCTAATTGAAATGCTGCAACTTTCCTTTACTTTATTACTTGTTTAAATTTCTAATTTGGATGCATCTCTAAACACAATACTATCCTCAACGAGACAAAGCTAAAATCGATGATTAAACAGAGCTAGTGTGCTGTTTGAATCCAGAGATAAAGAGACAAGCATAGCATTTCATCACCAGCTCACCTGGCCAGTTCGTGGGTCGTACTCTGTGATGGAGTAGTGAGAAGCGACCAGCAGCGAGCCGGTGTCAGCCCGCACAGATAAACACTGAGGGGAGCCTGGACCCTGCAGCTCCGAGCTCCGCAGGCTCTTCAGCAGCTTCAGGTTCCTCATTTTACCTCAGGACTGACTGAAAACACAGAAAGCCTGAGTCTGGACCCAAGGCTGCAAAGACAGCACAAATTAAAACATGTTCACTACCGAAAACATTGACTGATATATCAGGGTGATATGTACTATCATTGCTGTGATAAAACACCAGAAATCTCTCTGGGATTTTAGTTATTGTAACAGGATGAAATGCTCCACATTATAGTTCAGTGTGGCTGGTGTAACTGTCCACTACCTGCTGGACCAATCAGAGCTATAAAACAGTTGCTTTTCAGTGTTTCCTGGTATGTAACATATTCTATAAGCACCAACACAAAGTCCTAAAATATCATATCAGCAATACTGGGATATTCAGTCAAAAATATGAGGACACTGGTCTTTGGCACAGCCCTGCTCATATAAAGTTAATAATTTCAGATTTGGAGCATTTGGGGTTGAAGGCCTCACCTGCTGTATTTGGCTGTTGTGTGGAGACTTTGCTTTTATATACTTTACATACAGTGTTACTGTACAAACTGTTACACCTCTGTGTACATATATACATATGTATTACTTCTCTATACATACTACATTCCTGTCTACACCTGTATACAGTATATATACAGTATGTATATTTGTACTTCTCATTATTACATACTACACTCCTGTTTACACCTCTGTGTACATATATTACTTCTCATCATGCATATACTGTACATACTACATCCTGTTTACATTCAGCTTTCCCATCTGAAATGCTGTCGTCAACAAAATTACAAATTTACATTTACATTACTATTTCATATTTTTACTTATATTATTATATTTATTATTATTCTACTATATTATATTTATTTTAACTGCACTATTTCATGCCTTAAATTAGTTAGATTAGTTTCGTGTAATTGTAATTTCAATAATATGAGACACTTATGGGGCATCACCCTGGACTTGGAAACTACTGTATAAGATAAGATAAGATAAGATAAGATAAGATAAGATAAGATATTCCTTTATTAGTCCCGCAGTGGGGACATTTGCAGTGTACAGCAGCAAAGGCACAAGATGCATCAGCTAACACAGTAAAAAAGAGCTAAACAAAGTGTAACAAAATATGAACCATTTAAATAGAAGGAAGTATAAAAAATAGGAGCAGCATATACAGTATTGACAATAAACAGACTATTAACAAAATTGCACAAGTGGAAAATGATATTGCACAGTGAGAATGAAATAAAAGAATGAATAAATGAATGAATGAAATTCCACCTGAAAATATCAGGTTATTGTCAGTTCTCTCTCTTGTCTGTTGTTACCACAGCCACTACACTGCATGCATCCATTGTCGGACACAGTCCTGACCCAACACTTTATCATCTTAAACTTAGCTTTTTGGACGACAACACCCCTATGAAACCAGTAAACAGCTTAAAATCCGGTTTACCATCACATTTCAAATTAACACTTCATATCAAATTTAGTGTTTTCTTAAAACTTTGCCTGTTAGCCAGTTTCTTTAGCCTCTCTTGATCCTCTTTGCTCTTCCCAAGGTATTAGTATATTAATCCACCGATAGTCAGACAGGTAACATATCTTTAAAACTACTGTGACAGTGTAAATAACTAGTTTGTTGATGGTTGTGGAAGGAGAGACTAAATTACAGGGTAGATTGAACTGGATGAGCTAGCTCACCTTTAAACTAGAAGGATCGACATGAAATGTAGCTGCAATAATAATTACAAACACAAAATGAAAACGTAATAAGATCGCAAGAAAATTGTATAAACCCACCGAGAAGAATCAGCTTGAAGTAAAAGACCTTTTAAATGTCCAGCATCAACAACACAACATCATGCATGTGGCCTCTGTCACACTCATAACCTCTCACCTCTGACGTAGTTATATGACGTAGCGGCGGTGGCGCCACCTGGCGGCGAGGAGTAAAAACATCCAAGGACGAGTAAATGGACTTTCTATGTAGGAAACTCAAATGTTTTTTTACATTTATTTGGTAAACAACACAATAGAATGAAGTGTTATCTATTCAACTAAACTGATTATTATTATTATTATTATTATTATTATTATTATTATTATTATTATTATTATTTTTATTATACTGCCCTATATTCATTTTTAACAGTCTCTTCTGCACTATATTCACTTTTTTTAATAGTCCTGTATCACAGCTGTTACCCTGCACTATATTCAGTTTTAACAGTTTTCTTCATCTCCTTGTATTTTTATATCTGGTATATTTTTTTGTACTTTGTACTTTGCACTACTAACTTTTTTACTGCCGTTTTATTAACATGTTTTGCACTATGGAACTGTGATGCTGGAAACTTGAATTTCCCTCGGGATTAATAAAGTTACTATCTATCTATCTATCTATATATATATCTATTATTATTATTATTATTATTATAATTATTATTATTAGTTATTATTATTATTATTTTCATCATCATCATCATCATCATCATCATCATCATCATTATTATTATTATTATTATTATCATTATCATTATTATTATTATTATTATTATTTTTAACAAGTTAAGACCCAAAGTGTCTTTAGGACTTACAAAAACATGAATTAAAATTTAAATGTACACCTTTACACCTTACCACACCTCCAAAAAAAAAAAAAAAACATTTTATTTTTATTGGATGTGAACAGTTGTGTTTATATTGTGTATTTTATTTCCTGGCACTATGTCTTCTCTTCTTATCATATATTTTTTGTATGTTACTATGTTTGGGGGCAGTAGCAGTAGCTCAGTTCATAGGGACTTGGCTTGGGAACTGGTAGCTGGAGAGATGCCAGTTTGCCTCTTGGGCAGTGCCGAGGTGCCCTTGAGCAAAGTACCAAACCCCCAACTGCTCGGGGCGCCTGTCACGGGCAGCCCCTCACTCTGACATCTTTCCATTAATGCATGTATATAGGTCCTGTTTGTGCACGTGTGTGTATTTCGGGCCTGTGTAAAATACTTTGTGTATAAAATAACAGAGTGGAAAAATTTAATTTCCCCTCGGGGATCAATAAAGTGCCTTCCTTCTTCTTCTTCTTCTTCTTCTTCTTCTTCTTCTTCTTCTTCTTCTTCTTCTTGTGTTCATGCTTGCTTTCAATGAAGGCAAAAACATTTAGTAAATGGAAACTATGTATGAGAGAAACACTTAGATATTCCTAAATATTGCTTGAAAATTTCACTTCAAGTAAGAGCTAAATAAACATTTGTATCACAAACTAATATTATATTCTATGTATTGTACATATTACATTTCTATCTTTATGCTGTATCGTTTTTTCACATTATGCTTTATTATGTTGTGCATATATGCAATGTAAATATACATTTCAAATGTTTCAAATGTTATACAGTATGTTTCTACTTATCTGCATCATGTTCTCATCTTTCTCTTGTTTTTTTGTGCTGCTGTAATGCAAAATGCTCTCTCTCCTCTTCTTGTTCCACCAAATTAAGGTTTATACCACTGTAAGCTCTCCTTTAAGGAGGACCACAAGAGTCACGTAAATAGTAAAAGTAAAGCATTTAATTGATTAATAACTAATTGTCCAATAAAAATAGCCATTAATACATTTGTTTACAAGTTCATTTATTAATTCATGAATAAATGGACTAAATTACAAAGTAATTAATTACTTGACATTTTAATGGGCAATAAAGGCAAGGCAAGGCAAGGCAGCTTTATTTGTATAGCACATTTCAGCAACAGGGCAATTCAAAGTGCTTTACATAAACATTCAAGAACATTGCGACAAAGTGGAAAAGAACATTAAGACATAATTAAAACAGTTATAAAAACATAAAAACATTAAATATTAGAAAATAAAAACAAGCTAAAAATAAAAGCTAGTGCAGTATAAGATCATTATTTGATTTACTAAAAGGCAGCAGCAAAAAAGAAAGTTTTAAGCTTTGATTTAAAAGAACTCAGAGTTGGAGTTGGTCCTGCAGGTTTCTGGGAGCTTGTTCCAAATATTTGGTGCATAAAAACTGAACGCTGCTTCTTCTGCATGTTTAGCTCTGACTCTGGGGACACTAAGCAGACCTGATCCAGATGACTTGAGAGGTCTGGATGGTTCATAACATAGCAGAAGTTCAGAAATGTATTTTGGCCCTAAACCATTTAGTGCTTTGTAAACCAGCAGCAGTATTTTGAAATAAATTCTCTGAGACAGGAAGCCAGTGTAGAGACCTCAGAACCCGACTGATATGATCCACTTTCTTGGTCTTAGTGAGGACTCTAGCAGCAGCATTCTGAATAAAAAGAAGAATTATAAAAAATAATTTACAAATGAAATATGAATCCATCAATAAATTGTTAAAATTAAAAAGGGATTTACAAAAACACCATAAAACAGTCAATAAGTACATAATTTAAAAATACATCTATTACTATTTACATGACTCTTGTGGTCCTCCATACCCCTTCCACTCCACTTATATTAATTTGTACAAATTTATACAAATTATAAGCTCCTTTTTTATATTTTCAGTTGTTGTTAAATTGATAAACTGAGAAGTTGTTGTTCGGCTTTTACTCTGAAATAAACACGGATGTTGCTAATTTTAAGGGCTTTTATTTTCTAAAGTAGTAACAGGATGTGGTGTTCGTCTGTTGTTATCGCTAGATTGACAGGCTGGTGACATGACAACAGGTGAACGGGAGTTCAATGTCAGAAACGCTCAGGACATCACAGCGTGATTAATACGTGATGAGAGGAAGGTGACAGAAAGGTAAACGTCTTATCACATTTCTTTCTTCTTCTCTCATGTCTTTATCCAAACACAAGGCAGCAGACAGACCGCGTTATTCCCCCCCCAAAATGAGGGGTTTGTCCTCTTTTATCCCGCTCTGCTGCAGTCTGCTAACGAGATGTTGTTGATATTAAAGTCCTCCAACAGGCTGTCTAGCTGACGTTAACGTCAAGCGTTACCAAGGGGATAGAGCTTAACGTCAACCGTTACCAAGGGGATAGAGCCTCTTCTTCTTCTTCTTCTTGTGTACATGCTTGCTTTCAATGAATGCAAAAACATTTAGTAAATGGAAACTATGTATGAGAGAAACACTTAGATATTCCTAAATATAGCTTTAAAATTTCAAGTAAGAGCTAAATAAACATTTGTATCACAAACTAATATTATATTCTATGTATTGTACATATTACATTTTTATCTTTATGCTGTACAATTTTTCACAATATGCTTTATTATATTGTGCATATATTCAATGCAAATATACATTTCAAATGTTATACAGTATATTTCTACTTATCTGCATCATGTTCTCATCTTTCTCTTGGTTTTTTTGTGCTGCTGTAATGCAAAATACTCTCTCTCCTCTTCTTGTGCCACCAAAATTAAGATTTATACCACTGGAAGCTCTCCTTTTATGGAGGACCACAAGAGTCACATAAATAGTAAAAGTAAAGCATTTAATTGATTAATAACTAATTGTCCAATACAAATAGCCATTAATACATTTAGAGCTGATAGAGCTGAAGAAGATGCTTGAAAGCATAAACAAATCCAAGTATCGTCTTGAATGGTTTCCACCCACATCTCCTCTCAGTCATAGTGAAATCAAAACAAACAAATGGATGTTTTGCTCATTTCTTACCCCCAAAAGATAACGTGATGCTAACAGATGAAGTTACTGTAAAGCAGGCACAGGTGCTGTGAAACAAACCTTTCATTCACACCAGGGGGTTGCTTGAGGGTGAATTGACATTCCTGTATACATGTCTACCTATTGCACATGGAGCTATGGTTATCATAAGAGGAATATGTGCACATATTTCACATAAACCTCTCACATACAATCTCGAGATGAGATGTGTACATATAACTCTAACTGATATTACATTTTACGTGTGAAGTCAACCATAAACATGTATTTACAGTTTCCAAAATCTATTTTAATGGGAAGTATGCCATCTTCATGCCTTGTTACCTGTGACATTTGTGTGTGTATAATAGATGACATGTGAAGCTATTTCATTAATTCACAGATGCTGCTTATCCTCCAGCACACATTAGAATAAACTCACTATAATCACGTTGCTGCCTTTAGATATGTTCATTCACTGAAACCCTCCTCTGAGCCAGTGTCTCTTCCCCAGTGTGATGCCAGGTCACCAACACTCCAATATTCAAGCAGCTTGTGAGTCCATGACGCATAGTACAGTGGGAAAACCAAACAAGCCACATAATGTAAACCACTATAGTTCAGACCAAAGACAGCAAAGTAAAGGTGTGATTGCACCTTTAATCTGCTGTCACTCATCCTGAAATAATCCTTCACTCATTTTGGGTGAGGCTGCAGCAACTTGAGAATCTGACAGGGAGTGTTTACTGCTGACTGAGCAGACAGGATGTGAACATCATCATGTGTTTTCATTTACAGCCATGTCATCTTTCTTCAGCTCTTTGTCACTTGGCCTGCAGCAGGAAGAACTTAATATGGGTTGTTAACAGACTTTGCGAAAAACAGAAAAGAAAAGTAATGTGATCTTGACCATTTTGTATCCCTAATTTCTGAAGGTGGACCATTGCCCCCTGATAGCTGGTATCACACGTCTGATATCAAAGACTGTCATATAATAGTTTCCCTTTCATCCCACTACCAAAGTCAAGCTACGTGTCTTTATGTAAAGAAATGCATGCACTGTACATAAGCCAGAAACTGGACCAACCCTGCAATTACAGCAAATATAGTTCTACATTTAGCCTTCTTACCAAGTCATCACTCCACCCAGCTCTGACTCTTCTTGAATCACCATCCCGCTCTAGTCCTAACATCAGTCACTCTCTAACTGCTAACTGAAAAGCTCTCCAATCCAAGAAGCGCTAGACACCGCATGATGTGCTAAAGGGATAGTTCGGGTGTTTTGAAATTGGGTTGTATGAGGTACTTATCCACAGTAAGTGTATTACTTACAGTAGATGACGATCGGCACGCCTCAAACAGACAGGAGTACTTTCTGTTCAGTTCCCTGTCCAAAGAATTATAATTCCAGTGTAAAATGCTGTATATAACTCAACACTGTGTAGCCTATACCTCAATGACCGTTGTTTGATAGTTTAGGCTAAAGGATCGTATTGGATTATACTTTTTAAAAAACTTTTTTATACTTTATTTCCAATATCCAATTCAGTGATTTTGGTCTGACCGGTACGATACAGAGTATCAGATCAACGCATCACAAATTTATCGGTCATGCTCTATTGTCCATGACAAAACAATGTCAGAAGTCTGCGCAGCCTTGGCAGAGATATACTGAGTGCTTTCCAGGAATGGAGCGTTTTGTGGAAGGCAGGTTTTGGCTCTGGGAAAGATGATTGCTCTCCTAGTTCACTGTAGAGAGTTGGATAGATGCCTGAAGTGTATATTTACACTTTGCATAAGCCTTATTGTTCTGCAGCACACCTTAAGTTGTCGTCAAAACAACATAAGTCAGCTGATAAAAGAATCCCGTCCTGCAGCATTCCTCCCTGACATACTGAACTGATGAAGATTAGCCGCTTCCTCCCTTCCTCCCTGCCTCCCTCATTCCAGACTCAATGCAATGAATCCCTTCATTGTCTCTGGGTTCATGCAGACATCTTATTCTAATTATTCTCAGGGCTCATAGGCACATAAAATGGCTATTGGCTATTTGGTTCCATTGTTTTTGAACAAACTATTGAATCATCTAAAAGTGAGGAAAATAATAAAATACTATGTCTATAAAACAGAATATTCATTCAGTTCATTCTCAGGAAAGTTGACAAGTTCAGTGTTGACATATTCTTCTTCTCATAAAACATGTAAAGTCTAAATAAAGATGACAGAATGAGGTAAAAATAAAAGAAGTGATGATTGCATCCTGCTCTGCTCTGTCAATAGTAAATCCCCACCATGTTAGCTTTTGGATTTGCAGCCACATCGCCTCTCTGCTCTATTATCAAACAACATATTTTCTGTGTTGAAGGAAGGTTTATTGTCAAAGATGACAAATTGATCTTTTGGTGTGGAACCAAAACCACTGAAGCTGACTGAAGCAGCCACTGATAACCCTGTAGCTCTTAAAAAGGGAAGTTGCTGAAAGTTATGTTTTGAATGTGTTTTCCTATCAGGTAGCACAAGGATCATTTCTCTATTACTTTCTCATAAAAGCAGCATTTTACGAATGAAAGAGTCAGCAGGGATTCGTTCTCTTTTTCTGCATTTTGTTTGTGACAATATGAAAACTTGCAAGTTAAAGTGAGGGATCTGTATATCTAAGTAAGTAAGTCAAATCTATTTATATAGCACTTTTCACAAACATAAGTCACAAAGTGCTTAACAAGGGCATTATGCAGCATACAAGAAAGAAATCATATAAGATTATGTAACCACACAAGCCACGAGTTTAAGAAGTGCAAAACTAAAAACACAATACATAGTGTAGGAAAAAACCCCACAATAAAATACACAAATATCTACAGTATATAGCACTTTGCAAAACAGAAATTACAATACCAGTATATTAAAAGTGTACAATAAGACTGCACCCAAAGGGATAATCAGAAAATAGATGGACTCCTGGTGGCATCAAGCCATAGATTTGTTTTTTGATATCCACTGCAGTCACAACAATACAGTGGAGGTAAATAGATTGGAACTTTGTTTGTGGTGCTCAAAGCCTTGAAAAGTATATTTTGGAAAACTCAATGGCAACATGTCTTTCAACTACGTCCCAGTTAATCTGGATAATCCACAGACCTTGATAAGAACATTTTTTATTAGGAGCATCTCTTATATAGAAAGTATTTCCAGTGAAAACTGTTGGTGTTGAGTTTTTAGCCATGCCATGTCTAACGTCTATTTCGACTAAAATATCTCAGCATCTATTGGATGGACAACATTTGGTAGAGATATTCATGGTGCTTAGAGGATGAATTCTGATAACTTTACTTTTCATCCAGCGCCACCAGCAGGTCAAAGTGTTGTTAACTTATCCAGTTAAATATGCCAACGTCTAATGGACGGGTTGGTACAACATTTTGTACAGACATTCATGGTTCCTACTAGACAATGAAGCATAATGACTTTAGTGATCTTCTCTTTTGGTTTTTAGTGAAAACCAAAAGAGAAAAACCAGTCAGCTATTATATATAGACATTCATCTCCCCCTTGTGATGAATTTGTAGGAACTTTGGTGATCCTTTAACTTTCCATCTAGCGCCATCATTACAATTTTAATTTGTCCAATACTTTGGTTTATGCCCAAATACCTGCAAAACTAATGATGTTACCATCAGCCCAGCAAAGCACTGCTGTGTGTAAGTACAGCCTCACACAGCCTGTAGACTCTTTGTTTTGTTCAAATGCATTTTTGAAATGCTTTTAGTGAAGTGAAAGTGAAATTCTCTTCCATTATATTGTGACAGGTGTGTCCAATTAACACCAGATATTTGCATGACTGAATACCTTTAGGGGAAACTCAACCTTTAAAGGTGCTCAAAACGAAATTCAGAGCATTTCTATTGACTCCACATGGCTCTCAACATGGCGATGGCTGAGCTGGTGGATCGTAGATAATGGTGCTAATAGCGCTAACAGCAGAAACAACGGCAACAGTGCTAACAGAGCTAACAGTGTTTACCTGGGGGGGGGACCGGATGGTGGGCGCTACGCTTCCGTGACAACGCTGTGAGACAGGATGGTGTTATCAGCTTTAACCGTTGTATGAGCGCAGTGCGGCCATGAGGTAGTCAGTGGGGCACACTCACATGCACTAAAAGGCATGCGCTATGTAAACAAAGCACAGAGAAGCAGTCATGTCTAGAAAGTAACCCACGAGTTGCAAAACTCTCGTGAGATGGTTGAGGTTAGGATAGGTCGTCAGGCAGCGAGTCTCGTGACAATTTTCACACGTTTTTGCAACTTGTGGGTTACCATCTGGACACCACCCTGAGAAGCTCTGATTACAATACACAGAGAGAGAGAGACTTCATTCTCTGCTCAGGTAGACATTACTCCTCTATATCTTTACATAGACAATAGTTGTTGATGATATATTAATATTCCGGATATCATGTAGAGAACCTTTAATATTGAATGAAAGTGAATAGTTATGCTGTGGACTCTCAAAATACAAAGTGCTCTGAACTTTCATTTGAATAGCTTTGTGCTTTCTGCTCTTTAATTGTTTGTTTAATTGTTTGAAATAAACTTCAACCATAAATCTTTTTATTTCCGGCTGAATAAATCCAAAGGAGTGAGCTCTAAATCTCTTTTTGTTACCTTCCACCAGAAAATCCAGAAAATCCCTTTGCAATTGGAGGAGGATGGGACGTCCCGCGGTGCTTTTGTTTCCTGTGAGAGGAAAACTTCAATCACTTCAACGCTCCGTCTTCATTGGTCCGTGCAGTGTCTCATGAAACCTCCGATTGGTCCTTCATTCCACTGTGAAGACTTGTCAGCCAATCAGCATCTGCCTGGGTGAGTGCCGCTTCCTCTTCCCACCAGCTGCTGCAGTCAATCAGCTTATTCAGCAGCACGAGTGTGTGTGTGTGTGTGTGTGTGTGTGTGTGTGTGTGTGTCTGTGTGTGTGTGGCCACCCTTGCCTCCCCCTCTCCTCTTTTTCCTCTACAAAATAACCCCGGCCTACCCTCCTTTCCACTCCCATCCCCCCTTTCCTCACACACTTATACACTGTGTTTTCCCCTCACACACACACACACACTCGTGAATATACACTCACACACTCCTGCCACATGAGGCCCTGCAGCAGCCTGCTGTGTGTGAGTCACTGGAGAAAGTTACACCAGCGTGTGTGTGTGTGTTTTTAATGCAGCAGCGTCTCCAGGAAAAATGTTTGATTTAAATAAGGAACTATCTGAAGCAAGCAGGTATTCGATGCCAGCTTTTGGTATAGTTTTGGTTATTGCTGCAGATTGATTTCTGTCAGTACTAAAAAGTATTGATGTTTGACACCCTGCTCTAGTTGTTATTCCCAACTCTGGGTCACCATATGCTGCTAAACCCCTAAACCCTTTGTTGGAGGGAAAAGATAAATCTGTGAGGTAGGATTAGATCAAAATGAATAAGTAACAATAACCTATATGGAAATCCAATCAGTGTAGCCATGCAGGTAATAATAACAAAAAAAGAAGAGTGAAGAAGCAATTGAAAATGTATTGTGTAGAAAATATTATCTCGTATAACCAAATAGAACCACAGACTACAGCCTTCAGTTAAGTTGACACCTCTCTGAAACAAAAACTGAACATTATAACCTCCATGACTTTATGAATTAATGTAGGGCTGTTGTATGAGATAGCTGCCAGTTTATTAGCTACAAGTAATACTGAGTGTATATATAATGAAACCCACTAAAATGTTTGAGAAACAGAATCATTTTTCAGACGTAGATTCCAACAGATTGACTTTGTGCACTAACAACAACAAATGTAAAGAAATTTGTTTTTTTGACATTATTGCAGGACCTCACACTCAATTCAAACAGACAGTGAAACACATACAATACAACAGTTTGTGTACGTCCCTGCATCAGGGTGCAGCTGCAAGTGAGATTTTAGTAATGCATTGGTGCAACATGTTAATAGATGTTTGTACAGTATCAGACAAATGGATATAGAACCTCTAGTATTTTGGTACCGACTATAATGTGTCTGTAGAACAGTACACGAGAGTAGAGCTGCAGTGATTAGTTGTCAACTACAGTATTAAATTAATCGCCAACTATTTTGATAATCAATTCATCGGTTTGAGTATGTAGTAGCAGTAGTAGTAGTAGTTTTTTAAGAAAAAATAGTAAAAATTCTCTGATTCCAGCTTCTTAAATGGGAATATTTTCTGGTTTCTTTACTCCTCTATGACAGTAAACTGCATATTTTTGAGTTGTGGATAAAACAAGACATTTAAGGACGTCATCTTGAGCTTTGGGAACATTTTTCACCATTTTCTGACATTTTATAGACCAAACAACTAATCGATTAATCAAGAAAATAATCTACAAGATTAAATCAACAAAGAAAACAATCATAGTTGCAGCCCTACACCAGAGTATGAAGTGTAAAAAAACATGTTCATAATTCTCAGTGTACTGTAAGGTATCACAAAGCTATTGTTTTGGTATCAGTGGTGAAACACAGATATCATACCGACGCTAGTATTGAAAAGTGCCCAGCCCAACGGACCGTGATGCATGGAAGAAACTGTGAGCCTTGTTGCTGATGTTGTCATGAGTAACTCCTCGCATGGACACTATAATTTAATCACAGAGTCAAAAATAAACCTGCCATTAGATTCCTGTCCTTTAAAGTCACAGAAAGCTGTTCAGCTGAATCATGTAGTGGCTAATTGTCACAGCGGTGGCAGCATTAGTCGCTCTGTAAGCAGCTTGCCGGCCTCCCGGTGGGTCAACACGTGGTGTTCCAGCTCAGAGGGTCCATGACAATACATCTCCCCTCTCTGCATGTTTGTGTGAAGTCAACAATATAAACAAAGCCATCACATCTGCTGCTGTCTGTGGGGTTTGTGGAGGTCATCTTGATATGAGATGACTGATATCAGTGCACTTCATTCCCAAGTGATAATAAATTAAAATCAGGAATGTTACGATATCAGCCTTGAAATTTTAGGAATTTAATGTGGAAGGTATTATATATCTTCCATATGTTTGGAAAACCTTTTCTTGAACTCTGTCTTCATTTTTGCGGTGTGTGAATAACAGATAGACGGTAGAAAATGGAAAATTAGTTTTTATGACAGTAACTTTCTGCATGTTGGTTTTGTCTTGTAAACAGTCACTACATTAATTGCAGACACAACTGAAAAGGTTTTTCACGTAATACTGAATGTCTCCAACAGCATGGCAGTTGTCTTCAACTATATTCCCAATTTCACACCATTGGTCATAACTAATTTCACTCAACAAAGAAGTCAAGTATGTTTTCTTTTCTTGTCACAGTTTACTTTGAGTTTTGACTGACCTGAGGCATATCTCCAAGTACCAGTAATCTAATTTGACTTTTTAAAGTTGAGATGGAGTGAAAAATGCCCTTTTAACCCTTTTAGATCACATCCCTCGGTAGGGCTGGGCAATATGACGATGTATAATATATAGATATATAAAAATGTATATTGTATATATTTTTCTAATCGTTTCTATCACAAAATCAGAAAGGCCTTTATTTATTTATTTTTTCTCTATAATTTCACTTAAAACTTTCATGTTCATTTTGCATTCAAGTTCTTAAAATGAGAAAATAGTCAGTACCTTTCATTTGTCAAGTATTTAATTCACACAGGAGTATACCGAAATAGGCTTTACCATATGTTTATTTGATATAGATTATTTATTTATTGAATAACATGCTATATCATGATATATATCGTTATCGAGATATGAAATGAACTATATCATGACAGAAGATTTTGGCCATATCGCCCAGCCCTATCCTATGGTCATATTGTGCAACTATTTAACAATAATATATGCAAAAAAAGGACAAAAATCTATTTCTATTTCAATATTCGATATTAGAATATTCTAATCAATATTTTATATGAAAATCCAATCATCTTTTCTTCCTGTTTAACAAATATGACATGGGCTTACGTAAGCTAGTACCACCTCCTTTCACCAATAATATCATGACATCCATCAATCAATCTGCAACTTTTACCAACAAGGGAGGTGTGTGTGTGTGTATTGTGCAACATTATAAGCCCGTCCACCTTCTAGCGGTCTAATCAAATGTGAAGGATTTGATTTAAATCCCTCTCGTAACTGTATACCTCTCAAATATCACCGCCCCGTTTCACTGGGGAATACGTCACACTACAGAGGCTGAAGACGCTCTAACTTTCGTTTCATTGGGACTTTTAAGTATTTTGCTAAAGCTGCTCAGTCAAGTTGATCTTTCACCACAGCATATACTTGATGTCTTGGAAATGCAAGAAAATGTATTATTTAATTGTAAAATTTTGAGCTACCCTTCCTTGTCATCCAGTATCATTATACATCTTGTGTGGTCCATCTGGTCCACACTGGAATGAGGACATTCGACACCATGCAGCAGTTGCCCTTCACACTGATAACTCAGACAATCAATAGTGGGGGGAAAACCTGTATCTTGTTAAGACGGGTGTGCTTTGCAGTTCAAATTCAAAACCATGGGGTTCATCTTGTTCCACTTGCCATAACTCTATATCAGAAATATGTACAAATATATGTGCATCAAACACATACAATATATAACCACAGTGTAAATAAATAAATAATAAAATAAAAACAATTAAATTAAATTAAATTCAAGAAATAAACATATATACTATATCCTGTTAAATGTCAGTAAAATGCATTCAAAATATTAGAAAGCTGCTCAACAGTGACTATGGAGAAGATAAAGAACCCGTTACTCATGAAAAGATATTATGTGTAAGTACAAAACATGAACACAGATTGTCTAAACAGTTTTTCTCTTTGACAGTGATCCAACATGGAGGTGCCCAGGAGGCCTCAGCCCTCCTTCACACTGGCTCTCCCTAAACCGGCCTCATCTGCTCTGTCTCCCATCGGAGCTGTAGAGAAGGATGGAACCGCGGACAGAGATCAGTTTGGAGAAGAGACAGAGGAGGAGTCGAATGAGTCTGTGTTTGAGGAAGCACCGGACGAGACCTCAGAACTTGTGGATACAAATGTAAAACTTACCTCACAGGATAGTTTCTCCAAGGAGAGCTTGATATCAGAGGAGAGGTTGGCAGAGATGGAAGAAGAGGCCAGAAAGAAGAGTGAAGAGGAGGAAGCAGCAGCTAAAGAGAGGGCTGCCCAGAGACAGATGATGGCCATAGAGGAGCTGGTCCAGTCTGAGAGGAATTACCTTCGACTGCTGCAGGTCAGCACTGTGACCATCAGGAGCAACCTGCAGAAACTACAGGTAGGAATGAAGTGTGTGTAGCGTTTAGTAACATTGTTATGGAATCTATAACACTACTGATTAAGGCTGCTGTTATTTTCAGTATCATTTAATCTGCGGCTATTTGCTATGGACTGTTTCATCTCTAGAGGTTAGTGGTGCATTGGTCAGCACTGTCGCGTCATACAGCAAGAAGTTCCTGGGTTTTATCCCCAGTCCAGGCAGGGCCTTTCTTTGTGGAGTTTGCATGTTTGCAAATCATAACAAAAATATGATTTCCATACTGGATCGGTTGAGACCTGGGTTACCAACTACATGGAAACAGATGATCCGCTGTGGCGACCTCTAACGGTAGCAGCCGAAAGAAGAACAAACAACAAACTATTTTCACTGTAGAAAAGACCGAAAAATTCAAGTCTGGTGAGCCCAAAGTGGAGGTCTTCAAATTACTTGTGTTGTCAGTTGCCAACAAGTGATTGACAGTGTGCAGGGTTTTTGTTAATCTTTCAGGAAAGAAAATACAAAAAAGAAAACCTACATAAGCAAACGGGACAATCAGCAAGAAGATTGGTTATTTCTATATCCCAGATCCGGCTTTGCGCTGGGAGCCAACACCGAAACCACGCTGCTGGAGGCCCAGGCCGTACTACTGGGCCCGCTGGAGGGAAGGGAGGCACGGGAGAACCAGAACCAGGACTGAGCGGGGCAGACTATCAGACCTTGCTGCAGTAAAATGAGAGGTTTTCTAAAGGTACTCTGGTGCTTGGAAACACTACCGCTTTTGTCCACAGTGGCCGCCAAAATCAACACAAAATGAAAGTTTGTTGTAGTAACTTTAACTTACTTTACTTTTTCCATTGCAATATTTCTCAAAGTAGCAGCTACTTGAAAACCTTTTTCCTCACAAAAAAATGTTGCTGTTGTGCTCTTTTATACTATTAAGATAGTAAAGTATTTGATTTTATTACATTGGAGCACAAATACAAAACTGCCCTCACTTTAGTTCATTCATTATCAGGAACAGTACATAAACTCACTAAACATACCATGCTTTGAGAGCTTAGCGTATTAAGTAAAATATATTTTACCATAAGATTGCGGTATCAAATATGATGGATGGAGATGTACTCTTAATTTTACCACATATCTGATTTTGTGGTAAATATTCCAAATGCAAGGTCCACTTACTTAGCTGATACTGGAGCTTTTGGAAGACTGAAGTGAGTAGATCCTGTAGAATATTTATAAAATGTATCCCTGTCATCTACCCCATGACAACAAACAAATGTGTTTGGTGTTTACTGCTGCTTGTACTGGTTGTACAGCTTCTAGGAGCAAATACTGTACATGGAACAGATACCAGGTGACATTGGGCGAAGGCGGGTTACACCCTGGACAGGTGGCATGAGTATCACAGGGCTGACACACAGAGACAGACAACCATTCATGCTCACATTCACACCTACGGGGCAATTTAGAGTCAACAATTAACCTAACCTGCATGTCTTTGGACTGTGGGAGGAAGCCGGAGAACCCGGAGAAAACCCACGCTAACATGCAACATGAACATGCCAACTCCACCGAGGCGGATTCAAACCTGCGACCCTCTTGCTGTGAGGCGATAGTGCTAACCACTGCACCACCGTGCAGCCCAGCATGATTTTGCTAAGTAAGAGGCTGCATGTCCCTGTGTTAAAAGATCTGTCAATCACTTTGAGAGCAGGTTTAGTTCTATATTTGGATTATTTATTGCGGGACAACCCTTTTGATTGTGTCTTTAATTAAAAAGTAATCACTACATCTTGAATTGGCGCCGCAGCATCCAGAGGAAGTGTTGTGCAGAGGCTGCTCTGCGGTTTATCATTGTTAGCTTTTGATTACATCTGAGGTAATGCTTATTACTGCTAAATAACCATTTATTATCGCGGTTGTAATGAAATAAGGCCTCGTAAAATATAATGAAATCAGTCTTTATGGGCCGGAAGGTTTGAGCTGTAGATGAGCAGGAAAATGATAACGCACCGAGGGAACGGTAGATGAATGGAAAGAGAATGAAATGGAAATAGAAAGGAGGAGTGGAAGGGCTACATTATGGGCTGATGACCTGTTAAAGGAAAGAGATGAACTGATGAATAGAGGAACTGTTGATGAGATGGACAATAACATAGAGATTTGTCTGTGTTATGTGGCATTGTCCAATGTCAAATTTAGAGACAAAATGCAAATGTGTGGAAATGAAATGAAAGATAGAGTTGAAAAGGGGTATTACAGAAATATGGGTAACAGTATATGATGGATGGAGGGAGGACAGGCGGAGAAAGACAGTCCAATGAAGGACGGCTGGACAGAGACATAGATTAAATATTTGAATGAATGGTGCCATTGTGAGACAGGAGAGTTGCTGGTTTGTTTTCTGTCAGATTGTTCAGTGTTGCAGCAGTGCCCACTATTCTCTCATTAGAATAGAACGGAGCTAAACAAAACAGCTCTTTATCAGCTGTGCATCAGCATTTTTTTCTTGTAAGGGAGCAGACACACGCATATGTTGCATAAGATAGACATTTCATTTGAATATGTGAATAAATCTTAAACAATTGTAATAGTAACACAGAAACTTCAGTTTTGTAGGGGCATGATGCTGATGCTAATAACCCTATACCATGTAGTCGTCACAGTTTTGCCAAAATAGTTTTTGTTAGCTTTGCCATTCAACATCTAGTTTTCTGTTTTAAGTAGCGAAATAACCTCTAAAAACTGAAATACCTGTCGTCACTGAGCTTATTTAGCTAACTAATTTTATTAGAGCCATCAACATGTTTAGAAGTGGATATTTATTTTTCTGTTTAATTTGTACTGACATGTTTTTTTATGTATTTTATTTTTTATTTTATATCTTTTGAACAAGTGTTCGCAGTTTAACATGTTGTTTCGTAGAGGTTCCGTAGTTCCTGATATAAATCACATTATATCAAAAATATGGATTACATTTGGGCAAAATTAAAGATATTGATAAAGGACTCTCAGTTGCTCTGGTATTGAAATGAGGACTCAAACATAATGGAATCAGGCTTTATGGGGTGCAAAGACAAAGCTATGGATGAACCCACAAAATGCTGAAAAAATATGAAAAATGCGGAAAAGTGATAAGACTGAAAAAATGAATTTTCCAATACTTGATCCCAGCACATCCACTGCCAGGAAGTTACTTAGTGTGTCTTTCTGTCTGCCTGCCCCCTGCAGCCTCCTCCAGCCGACCTGGACAGCATGTTTCTCTACATAGAGGAGGTGATTGACGTGTCCAGTCGACTCCTCAGTCTGCTGGACCAGAAGCAGTTTCAGTCTGGAGACCCTCTCTTCCTGGAGACACTCTGTAAGGGAGAAATCTATCACTTTCATTTTTCTGTTAATCACTATTAGCCCTTAATCTTCTGTTTTATTATGTTACCTTTAGCCCTGTTCACACCTGGCATTAACATGCGTCTTGGCTGATCCGATCACAAGTGGACAGCTTTAAGTACGTCAGTTCACACCTGGCATTAGAATGTGTCTCCAGTGACCACTTGTGATCAGATCTCACTTCCTCGCTCTATATGCAAATAAACACGCACATCATTTCCATTTGCAAAGACCAAATGTATTGTTGTTTTTAACCAGTTTTTGTTTTGAATGATTTCATTTACTCACTTGTGAGTAACAGGCTACAGAGAGAAAACACTGCTGCTCTGCCACTGATAATAACTGTGTGTCTTTATAGTATTATTAGTACAGTTCAGACATAAACTTCATCAAAAGTCTCAACAGCTGTTAAAACCGACTGACAGCTGATCCAGCTGCGATCAGCTGCTGCTGTCATCAGAAACAGACGTTGCTTCACGTGCCGCTTCAGAGGAAACAACGTCTCATTTCTCTTAAAACATATTTCCTCCTTTCCTCTCACCTCGCATGGTTTCCTTGCATCTCTCCATGCTTCCCTGGTGGGAGGGACTAAGACGCAAGGAAAAGACGCAAGTGAGGGAAACGTGGATGCAATTAAGAGCTTTGGGATGCACCCATTGTCACAGCATGAGCTTGTTCAGCCTTCCACCAGGAAGTGGTGAGATAGTTGCTGGTTTCACAGAGGTTTTCTCTTCTTAGATCAATTACTGTGATCACACTTGTTGACAGGAAACAAATAAAATCTTCACACTTCTTGTTATCAGAGGTGGTTTTCACACTGATAAATTCGGAGTGTCAGCAAAGGTCTCATGCATGTGGTGCATGTGTGCATTTCCTATGTAGTGCAAACACACTACAGTTTATTATTGCTATACATTGTACTGTATTTGCACATGCTAAAAAGCCACGAGTGAGAGGTGACAGTTGAAGAGGTATAGGACAGGTTGTGTGGGATAGATTGTTCTTCTTTTACAACAACAAACCAGACTTCCAAACAACCTTTATGTCCTATTCAATGGAAATAACACCCACTGTTCCAACCATGTGATGATAGCACTTTGTAGAACTTTCACACACTAGTAGTGTGAAAACATGCATGATTATGAACAGGTAATATAAAAGCCCTGTTTTAAATTGGGACTAGGTGTTTAAGGGTTACAGGGAAAGTTAATAAAAACACACTTAAACACGTACAGTTTGATGGACAAAAAAACAAACCTAACTAACATGTATATAATAAGGAGAGGTGGTATTTTTTCCGTTCGAGGGTGCAGAAGCTAGAAATACTGCAGGCAAAATTGCAGAAAATTAGACAAAATTTGAGGAAAGCTTAACTTATTTTCTCTTCACACTTTAACTTTTTATACAGGTACAAGTAGAAAATAGTAATTTTGAAGAGGGGGAGTGAAAGTAAAGGATGTGTTTTTTTGCTGGTCCCCTTAACAACATTTTATAGTTTCTCAGCACAGAGGCTATTGATTAAATGACTGTCTGCGTGATGGCCATGACGACACTTAACTGGACAACAAGAGAGTGTTGTTCGTTACTCACAGTCCATTGTTCTTAAAGTAGCGTCACTGAAAACATGGATTGAGTTTCACATGATGAGCTATCTTTCTTATTTGTATTTATTTTGAGCATCTGTTAGCATTTTAAAGTGAGTCCTGTCCTTACAAAAATGAAAACTGAATTATACTTTATTGAGCTCTGAGCATGATTTCTACTGTATATGTAAATATATGTTTTACCTCTCTGACAGGTAATTCGTTCCTCAGCCTGTCTTCAGAGATTGAGGCAGCCTATAAGGAATACCTGGCCAACTACAGCCAAGTTACAGTGGTGGAGAACAACTACAAACAGAAAGAGACCCTCTGGAACGACATCGTCAGAGTCATCAAGAGCTCAGCGTAGGTTTCTATCATTTTCTGTTGTTTCACACTGGGACCAACCCTATTTAATATTGCTTCAAACATAAAATTACACCTGGATAAACAATAGACCTAACATTACGACAGTTCATTGTTCTCATTCATCTCTTCAGGCCTGAAGTGAACGCCACCTCTCTGAGTTTCTTCCTGGTGATGCCGGTGCAGCGGATCGCCCGCTACCCCCTCCTCCTGCAGACCATCAAGAAACACACGGACAGAAGTCACCCAGCGTATTCACTTCTGGAGCAGACCGCTAACACCTCCGTCGCCTTGAACTGTCGCATCAACGAGTACAAACGCTTCAGAGAAGTTGGTGAGATGGGTGTCCACTATTATCATATAAGCTGATAACAGAAAACATAATGTTATTCCCTTTTTATGGTACCATCACTGATACATCTAGAGAGTCAAGGATTCAATATTGTTCAGAGTCACAGTTTATTGTACTGTTCTCCAGATTAACTGTCCTGATTCTATGATTGTAGCTGACAAATACAAGAAGACAGAAACCCTGACCATAAAGGACAAGATCAACCGCCTCAACACCCACAGCATCGCAAAGAAGACAGCGAGGCTCAGCCAACAAATCAAGCATGAGACTGGAATGGCACCTAAGGTAGGATAGAAGTTTCAATATCACCCTCCCTGCTGAAGGGTCCTTGAGCAACACAGGATCCTTTTCTAGGATGCTGCTCAGTAACTGACCCTGACCAATCACTTGTTTGAAATTAGGCATTAGAAACGAGAACCTTAAGTAGGTGTTGGGAATTAATTAATTTATTTTATGTATTTATTTTTTATTATTATTATTTATTTTTTATTTACATTTTTAGATTATTATATATATTTATTTATTTTTTCTTTTTTTTATTATTATAATTTATTTTCCTCCCTTGTTTTTGAATACTTTGTTTTTCAATTTACAGTTACTATCTGTTATTATATGTACATATTACTTTGTTTATTATGGTTTAGATTGTTGTAGTCATTTTTCTTAAAAAAACAATAAAAAGCATGATTTAAAAAAAAAAAGAAAAAGAAACAAGAACCTAACCCATAAAAATCAAAGAAGCAAAACTTTGAGAAACTGTTTCAGGCTGCTTCTACCTGAAGGTAACTCTTCCAGGCCTCTGAGTCAGAGATAATCTTCCAGTAGACACCCTGCCTCCAGCTGCAATACAGTGGTTAATGATTAATCTGTGATTGAACTGCAGAGAGAATATATGATATAGCCTTTTATTGAACCTGCTGTTTGCTCTGGCATGATACACTGTGCTTTGTTAGGGTTATAAAGGTCTGATCAAAGAGTTCACACCCATGAGCATCCTCACATCTCCTGCAGTTGCTCATGGGATTACATTTTCCTACTTTTCCTTTTCTGTTGTACATTTCTCACACAGTATATAGGTTGCAGCTGCATCACACTTTGAAGCTTCGCAAAAAAAAAAAAAAATTCGGTGCATTCTCCTGCTATTTTCTATAACTGATTTAAAATGAGTGCAACTACAGCCTTACAGGACAGAATGGACCAGTAGCACCTTTCCCATGTGTGTATTATTACTAGAAATAAATGATGAACAATGGTGGATGGAGGATGGGAACAAGCTAAGTGTCTAGAACCCGTGTTGCCAAAATGTACTAGTGTTGCATAACTACATGTGGAACGCTGTATTTACGAGGATTTTAAGGTTTGGTACAAGTGATTATTTCAAGTCGTAAACTATGTATAGCCTCGTTCCACAGGTAGCTAAAGAAATAAATCTGACAGCTTGCAACCAAAGCAAATAAAAAGCATATAGAAAAATATTTTCTATTTGCATTATTTACTCTATATTTGAAGCATTTAGAGGACACAGAACTCAGAAATGAGAGCAATTACAGAGCTTAGAAAAGAGTAGATGTGATCTTGTATTTTCCAAATATTTTTAAAGTCCTGACACTCAGTGGAACAAAGCATCTTTTTTTTTTATCACATTTTATGACAAATGTATGTCTCCCTGTGTGTTGTGCTCCAGCTGGTGGATGAGGAGTTTGATGCCCTGGAAGGTTTCTTCTACGTTCTGGAGCATGGCATCCTGCAGCTCCTTGAGAACGTGGAGACGTACCTGCACCACCTACAGGTAGGCTGACTTTGTTCTACATGATGCCAAGTAATGGATAATATTATGTGATATTTAACATGTTGCTGTTGACTTAGGCATTTCATCTGATACCAAACATATCAACTTTTTCTCTGATTGTTTGCCTTGTTTTCTATGCTGACACCTCTCAGACAAGCTGCTTTGGTACCTCCATTTTTAAACTTGTCTCAGGTGAAATAAAGAAAGAAAAAAGGAAATTCTGATTTTAGCATCGCATTTATTTGGGATTCAGGAAATGTCATTTTGTAGCTTTTGCCACATATGTTGTTTATTAGTAAAAATCAAATCTTTTTTTATACTTCATTGTGTCAATACAAGATCTTAAGACATTTTTTTTATCAATTTTTATCTTTCACCTACAGATAATAAGACAAAAAAGGTTTCATTTGATTTTTAATTATAGAAGTAGGTCTTCTACTGAT
>CAKALU010060463.1:0-40065 GCA_916700995.1 Hozukius guyotensis
CCTGCTTGCATTCACTGACACAGCGCGCACCAACAGAGGTTTTCCGTGTCTTGTGAAGTGACGAGGCTCCGCAGAGAGAAACGTGAACCGTGACACCGGCACCCGGTGTCTCCCTGCGGGCGCAGGAGGGAGACGGTAACGTTTCTCTCTGGAGGAGCTGCAGCAGTTATTTCTGCACAAACGTCCACTGTACATTCACTAGATATTCTCAGAGCTAAACTAACTCTCCTGCAGTGTGGAGTGAGCGCGCGTTCACGTCTAGAGGTGGAGCGAGTACGCGAGAACGCGCGCTCTGTCTGAGTGAAGGCGAGCAGGCAGAGGAGACGAGGCTCCGGCCACACGCGAGCGCGCATATGCGAGCGCGCATGTGTCCCGACCCGCTACATTTATACGCTTAGAAAGTTACAAACAGTCCCTTTAACACGTGTGCCACGAATTAATTAATTTCCTGAATCAACTAACGTTAACGCTATTCATTCCCAGCAAGTCAACACTTAATTCCCCAGATCCACTTTGTTTGACCCAATTCAACAGCATCCAATCAAGTCGCTGGAGAGAACCATGAAGAACTAACGTTGTAACTAATGTTACTGAGCGCCAGTTGGAAAAAATGATGCAACACGTGCGGGTCGAAAATTACATTTGTTGAAGAGCACATTAGGACTTGAAACTCAAAGTTTAGGACTCGGTACTTGACTTCGGACTTGTTTGTCTTGATTTGGTACTTGACTCAGGACTTGAGTGCAAAGACTTGAGACTTACTTGTGACTTGCAAAACAATGAAACTGCTGTCATGGCTCTGTCTAAAGTTTAAAAATATGCCTAACGTTACGTACCAGCACCTGTAAAGCTCACAAATTAACATGTTATATTCTGTTTGTTTAATCTATACACAAACAGAATGTAAAAATCACGATTTGCGTTTTTTACGGGAATTCACATGCTGGAACTAACGTTATTTCTTTGCCACAAAGTTACATTTTTACTGATTTTTCTTTTTAACAGATTTAAAAGCGAGATACAAGTGAGATAGCATTAGAGGTGCTGGCAGACAAATGTTTTTGTTTTTTCTTGTTAGCTTTGGACAGAGCCAGGCTTGCTAATTCCCCTGCTTCCAGTCTTTATGCTAAGCTAAACTACAGTAACTGTCTTCTGGCTGTAGCTTTATATTTAACAAACCCTGAGAGTGGTATCGATTTTCTCATCTAACTCTCTGCAAGAAAAGTGAATACCCGGTAAGCATATTTCCCAAAAATGTCAAACTATTACTTTTTTTATTTTCTTCTCTCCTCTTCTTTTACTTTTGAAGTTAATGAAAAGCTTCATTCACTTTAATGCAGCTGTAGATAACAAACAAACTAACCGTGAAGAACATCCTGCATCTTTCATGTGAAATTATCCAGTGGAAGAATCCATTAGATGAGGTACTGGGACGACTCCCACTCCCCTTAACTCCCACATGATCACAAGACTAAATCTCATTAAGTCACAGGATGTGGCCAAATTATTGCATCACCAAACAATTAGGTTTCAGGCGAATTATATCATTTTATGAAGAGTTATGTCATAGTATGTTAGGGCAACTTGTTATGCATTCTCGCACTGTGAATACAACTGACTGGAGGGAAGAAATGCAGCCCATTCATTTGAAGTGTTTGTTAGATTTCAAACAAACCAGGCCGCGGTACAAAGAGTTGCAGAGTAAATGAATGTGCTGTTTAAGGAAGCATCAAAATGTAAAGAGACAAGGGAGGAGCGGCTATTCTTAGCTCGGGATAAGGGATGAAATACCTTGCCTTATTTGGCGAGGCTTAAACAAGGCCCTCGAGTAAGAATAGAAGAGGAAATGTGTATTTGATTCAACAATGTAGATGGCTTCACTGGATGTAAACTGCAAGGGTGTGACTCACGGAGCAAAACCTCTCACTGATTCTGCAAAGTCTCAAATTTACATAATGTACAATAATGATACTTGAATGTCAGAAGAGCCTGTTGATGGGGCGGAGATGGGCTGTTATGTCACCTGAACAAAAGTGATTTTGAGACATGACTAAGACACTGCTGGTAAATTGGTTTGTGTTTCTGTCTTTTAGGTTTTCAGACAAATCCGTCCCTGACAGAGACTGGGGGCCTTCCAGCAGAGGTGAGACATTCACGCAGTCCAAACTGAGAACACGAGGAATTAGACCTTTCACATAGCAATGTGATAATAACATGACATATTTCATTATCTTGGTCCTTTTTCCTTTTAATTTAATCTTTTTTTTTTATTATTCCAGGTGGACGAAATGCTAGAAGAGGACAGTCCAGGGCAGGTGCTGTAACCCACACTGAAATATTATTTATTTATTTAAGTATTATTTCTGTATGTTTGTTTAGTGCCTTAAAATCATCATATAGCGTACACACTTTTGTAATTTTATGTTATTTCTGAAGTCTCAGTGAAACAGCATTCTGAGAGCATCTTGCAGCTATAATTTGATATGTTTATGTTGAAACAGAATATTGGTGTGGGATATAATTCATGTGGGATTCACTGCAAAAATACAAAATCTTACGAAGTATATTTGTCTGATTACTAGTCAGAATATCTCAATATAACACTCAATATAAGACACATTCACCTAACAAGTAACATTTCAGTGAAAAATAAGGGACTTATTTTTAGACAGTGCATGCATACAAGTGAAAAAAATACTACTTTTGAGCATTACAGGCTTATTATGACACACAGAACCCCCTAAAACTAGTGAAATATAGCTCAAAATGAGTTTTCTCAGCTAATATGAAGATATCTTTTTTATCTTGAAAGGCTTAAATATTACATCTTATTTCAAGAAATCTTACCAAGAGATTTTTCAGTTGTTCCATATGCAGATTTTTTTTTAATTATAACAAGCGAAAACACCTTGAATTCATTGTTTTTTAAACTTATAGAGAGAGAAAGGCAGATAATGTTGGAGGCAGTGCTCGAAAATTATATATTTTTTCCTGATATTTAAAGAAATTTAAGCCCACACAGCGAAGAAACAATTCAGGATGTACTGCTGAAATTAGAAATGGCTTTTTATGTAAAATGTCATTTAATTGTGACTTAAACTTTCAGTTTTCTTCTGTCTTAGGTCACGAGAAGCGAGGCAAAGACAAGGGAGCTAAAAACGTGCTAGTGATGAGCAGTAAAGCAAAAGGCATAGATCGTCTGACTGGGAGAGCCAGGAGGTAAGTAACAGCTAAGCATCATCTACATTAGTGCCACGCACACAGCAACCTGATGTTAAAGTTGATTCAACCGATGGGATGTCTCTCACCACGGCCTCAATTAAGTGTAACGAGAAAACATACTATGACTAAAGGAAATACGTGAAACGAATGTGGGAATTGTTGTTTTCCTGCACTGTGCCCTAATATACAAATTCCCCCGGATGTCATGAGGCTTGATTTAGAAGTTGTGGCAGATGACTAAATAACCCAGAAGGCCTCATTGGTGTCTCACTGCATTCATTTTTTTTCTCTGAAACAAGCTACTGTGCTGGGCGGTGAGGAGGCTTTCAGGGTGTGTTGTTACATAAGCTCATAATCTCAAAAAGCTACAAGGCCACCGACCTGGAAGTGAGGCATTATAGCCTTTTAGTGTGTAATGTGCTAGATGATTTCCTCTCTGTGTGTCTCGGTGTAAGGGTCAGGGGGCAGTGCAAAACAGCATTCAGACCGGCAATACCATTCTCATATTGTACATGCCGTAGTATCAATCTTATATATGAGGCTACAACTAGAAGACGCTTAGCATAAAGACTGGAAACAGGGTAAACAGCTAGCCTGGCTCTGTCCAAAGGTAACAAAATCCACGTACCAGTATCTGTAAAGCTCCCTAATTAACACATTATATCTTGTTTTATTATGCCTCCGTGCCGGCGAGAGGTGGGTTGTCCATCCCATTCTCTTGAACTTGATATTTCAGGAACGCCTTGAGGGAATTTCTTCAAATTTGGCACAAACATCCACTTGGACTCAACTGATTAGTTTTTGGTGGTCAAAGGTCAAAACATACGTTTTTGGCCATAACTCAAGAATTCATGCTAATTATGACAATTTCACACAAATGTCTAAGAGGATAAAGCAGATGTGGATGTGAACTGCAGAGGCATATAACCGAAAGGTGGTAATTCTAGTTTAATCAGTATTTTGTTATCTCAGGACAGAGCCAAGCTAGAGGGTGGTATCGATCTTCTCATCTAACTCTCAGCAGGATAGCAAATAATTCCCAAACTGTCAAATTTATTTTGTTAGCCTTTCTATAGAGTTTATTGTTAATTGCATATGGTATTGCAGAAAAGAATAACATATTTACAATGCAATCTTTCTAAAATGTTACAGAATCGGTTTTGATAAGAATCCCTTTATTTTTTTAGATGGCAGGCAAATGAAGACGGAGAGAACTTAGAGGTGAGATATCGAACCTGTGTGAGCGTAAACATGACTTTTTCCATAAATGTTACTAAAGATGCAAAAAATGATTTGTTTGTCTAATCTCATCCTCTAGTCTCCTGACACGACATTAGAGGATTTCTTGGAGGAACTCGACGGCCTCACGGATGGAGAAGATCAGAAAGATGAGGACTCGAAAAAGAAGCTGTCGCCCAGCCCAGATTCACTCAGTGCATCTGAGGAAGTTAGTGGATCCACGGCTACCCTGAGAGATGACGCACCCCCCACTCAGGGGAAGGCAGAGGACTCGTCTCCTCGGGGTTCAGAGAAGAAAGTACGCTTCTCAGAGGAACTCGTCAAGAGCGCTCACACAAAGCAAACCACAGGCTCTCAGGACTCCGAATCAAGAAGTGCGAGATCCTCAAAAGCTTCCTCACCTAAAAAAAACCAACACAAAGTGCAGGGGCCACAGCAGCCTCTTGAAAGTGCCAAGCAGGACGACGGTAGTCCTCAGGATGAGGGAGGTGGTCCGTCTGCTCCTCCTGTTGCCCAGCAGCAGGCGCCTGAAACTGAATGTAGTAAAAAAGACAGCGCCCTCCCCACAGGTCCCAGCTCCCCCTCCGTTGAAAAAGCCTGTGCCTCTCTACAGGAGAGCTCTGTCCAGCCTGTAGAGCTTGCCAAGTGCAACATCAGCAACACAAACACAGGTATGGAATAGCTTCAATGGCCCTTACTTTTCTTCTATATCTGGATGGTTTATAACGAAGCTAATGTTGGTTTTCTTCCAAAGAGGAACTAATAGACGCCGGCCTGTCTGTCCTGAGCCTGGAGTCAGGAGAAACACGCCCGACACACTCCACCAGCAGCGACAAGGTCAGTGTGCGAGACAGGGTGAGGGATGGAAGAATCAATAGATGTGTAAATGGACTGATGGAGCGAAGTGCAAATGGATGATGAGTTAAATGGATGGAGAGAGAGGCAGTATATCTGCACTGCAGCTGTGTGATATCCAATTTCAGTTTAAGTACATTCACCACCTCTGAGGCCTGTTGGAGTGCAGGAGAAATAGTCTCATGAGAGGAGAATGCCTCTTCATCTCATCCACCACTGAAACAGCTTGATAATATATAACCGCCTGCTTAAATTATTCATATAAAAAAGAGATTCATAATTGGCTATTTGGAAAAGAAATCAGCTATCAACTAATACTTTGTGTATGTTCTTCTCTTTTTCGCAGGCAAGAGAGCATGGGAAGATTGTTTGACATTTTCGGGATGTAAATACTGAAACCAAATCACAGCGACACAGAGCCTTTGCCTCTTTGTATTTGCATTTTTGCTTCAGGTAACTCATTTGAGATGCCCTGTTTATGGCTTACACTCGAAACCATGGTTTAATTTTGCTGTGGCGCGGTCCTACCTGTGGAAGTTTTATCTAAAATTTGATGAAGGAATGGTGAACGTTTTTTCCTGCTCAAATACTTTTTACATCCAAGCACTTTATTATGAGTATAAAAGTACGTGTACTGACACATTATTCAGCATGTTAGTACGCTGCTTGAGTGCAATATCATTGAATGTTTACATTTGTATGAGAATTTCAAGGTACATATCAGGAGGCTAGCTAATCAGTTACACTTAGATAGCCCTTGAAGATAAAGTCCAGCCACCTTCAAATTATCTAGTGCCTGATTCTGCCTTTGAGGTATTTTCAATAAGTGAATTAAAGTCTGTATTATATGATGATACAGCAGTGACAGACCTACAGTAGAGACTGTATTTCTGCACTCAAAACTGTGTGAGTAGATGTTGTTTATTAACTGCTTCCAGCATCAATCAATGGCCTTTCACCAATCAGAAATCAATACTCTATTAAAGGGCACATTTGAGACTTATTGTCATATTGGCCACTGACCAAGACATCGTTAAGTTTCTAGACTATTACTACTGACATAAATGTTTTTGTTATTACGAACATTTAAAGGGGCACTACGTTGATTTTACACATCAAGCTCGGTTCACTCCTCATGATCCGTGCTACTCACCTTGTTAAAAAGGTTGTATAATGTCTTCTGTGGCTCTGGAGGAGCTTTATCCAGTCTGACAAAATAACCCTGATGATGTCATAGTGATGTCATCAAGGTTATCTCAATTTGGAAATCACAAATTTAACAGAAAGCCTACGTTAAAAAACTGGGGGTTTGGTGTTTGCTAGGCAGAGATGATCTAAAGCTGCGTTCCTTATACCTCGGAAATCGGAAGTCGAAGCTGGGAATGACGTCACACCCGAGTTGACCACATTCCTGTACAACAAGTCGGAAAACTTGATTTGGTTTCCTCCAGCCAGGTTAGCCATTGTTAGCAATAACAGTAACGCATTACACCGATATTTTGCTCAAACAAATACCGTAGCAACATATAGAAGTTGGACAGTACTGTTTTCAACTGATTTAACGAGGCACAAATAAGACAGTAGTGCTAATAAACAGTATTTTGCTACAGCTTTTTTACTGTTGATGCACGAAGCAGCCATCTTGGGTTTTGAGGTCTGGTTTGGTGAGGTTCGTCCGACTTTCTGAGTCGGAAATCCGACTTCAGGGGGCATCCTGGTTGAAATTTCCGACTGGGAACTTGGAAATTCTGACTTCCCAGTTCAAATGGAATGCAGCATAACAAAGAAGTCCTATCAAGTTGGATTATGGGAAATGTAGTATCCAGGGTTTTTGGAGCTCGACCCATGCTAGGGACTGAAAAACAGGATATCTCGGCCTCTGCTACATAGAAATAGAATATCCTTTTTTTAATGAGTCTCCAAAGTCCCAAAACTTTATATAAATACAGATCCAGATCTCTGGAGTACCCCTTTAATGTTAAGCTAACAGTCAGCTACTGGCAAAATCCATATTGCTGGCATCAAAATAATGTGGTTTGACGAATAATCAATGACACTGTGGAGATAGAATCTCAAACTTGCCCTTTAACACATTGTTGTTCCATAAAGTTGGCACAGTTTTACAGCTGAATCCCAATTATCTGGTCTTCCTCAGACTCTTATTATATGTTTCTAGGCACTTAATATGGAATTGTAACGTATGTCTGTAATTTTACAAATTTGAACAACGGACAGCAAATACTTGAAAACCAACGTTTTGTGAATCAAAACTAAATTGAGAATTAAAACATTATTTTCTTAAATAGTTTGCTCATGCTGTTTTTGAACAACCAGTGTTAAGCGTCCCAATACGTAACAGCCTCCAACCATTTTCTCTGTTGAGGCTTTTGGCCCCTGTGGGACCGACAGACTTTAGTCCACAGTCAAAACACTGGGATTCAGCTGCAATTCCCTTTTTGCATTGTATTGTAATTTCTTCTCTTTTATAATAATGAAAGACAGCTAATATTTTTGAAAAGCTTCAAGAATTTAGCCAGTTGTTGTGCCTTGCATATTGGCTTCTTCAAATATTGAAGGTATACCTTTATTTCATGGCTTGAACCATAGCATACACTAGTGTTAAATGTACTGTACTAACAGTTTATTTATTTGCCTCTCCATTTGGACAACAGAATGTTAACCAGAATGATTTTACAAATCTAAAACTGTTTTAAAACAATGTCTATGTGCATTATAGTAGCTGTTTTTTTTGTTTTTTTTCTCTGTGACATGTATGGTTTTTATTTATTGCCAGTTTATGATTTTATTTTTGGTATCAAGTGACAACCATAACAAGAAGCCTTACAAGAACTCTGTCCTCCTTTTTTGCTTTTGTCAATGCAACAGTAGTAAACAGTTATGTAAGCAAGTAGAGAACATAGTGGACATGCTGTGAGCTGCGGGGCCCTGTCAGCTTCAATTGTGGTTACATAAAATACAAATCATCAGGAACCTAGCACACAGGGAAAACCAAGTCACAAGCTTTGAGGCCAGTCTAGCCATCAAGAAAAAAAAGTGTACTGTTTCTGAATAGGGGCCTTATTCTATATTATATATGGAATTTGAATGGATGGTAAAGGAAACATCTGTTTGAAAAACAGGTCGTACGGATTACCTCTGAAATATTTGAAATTCCCTGTGGGATTTAATTTAGTAAAATGAAATTTAGGACCTACAACCATAGAGCAGTTGTGCATTTGTCCTTGTTTAGCATTTAGTTGTTAGACATCTGTCACCTTGCTTAAATGTCACATTTAGGAGGTGGTTGTGATTGTCTTGCTCCACCTTGCTGTGTCCACTGCTGTCCTCCATGTTTTCACACACACTCATAAGGAAGGAATAATTGTGAGTGCCTGTGTATGAGTGTGTGTTTGTGTGTGTGTCAAGGTGTGATCCCTGCTAATTTAAATCTGTGTGCAACATAGCTTACTGTAGATCAGTTTGGAAGAAGGCATACAGAACATCAATAAAGTTTTTCTGTATTTCAAACACTCAAATCATGACTGGTTTTGTTGCACTGTCACCCTCTCTTACCCTCTCACGTTGCACCTGCGAAAACACCACAAAATATGCATGCAATTCTATCTCTGGAGAGTTCTTACGTCTTAAGTGAAAAAAAAACAAGGCAGCTGTGGTGAGTCTCAGAGAGAAAAGAGGGGCAGATGTGACAGAAATGTAGAGCACATTGCGGCATCAACAGTCCATCTCGTTACACCTCGGTCCACTGAGTCTGCCTTCATGCTGGATTTGATTAATTTCAGATGAGCTCTCTGCAAGGCTGCTGCATTGAAAGCAGCTCCCTCTCAGCCCTACAGGTGGGACCTCCCATAGGTGCTACTATTTTAATTATCTCCTCCCAAGGCTATCTCCATAGCAGCCTTCTGCCACGGAGGCTTTTGGGCTTGTGGCCTTCTGTACAGTGACTACAGAAGCCTCATTATCCTTGAAAATAGCGTGACCAGATCCCAACAAACCAAATGTGGGACAAAGAGTATGTTTGTGTTGGACAATGTGGGACACGTTACCAAGACTGAGAGGTAGTCTACAATGTTGATATAATGTCTATCTAACTTAAATAATAAGCATTTGTATTCTGCCCCCTATCTTGTAACATCTCTATGCTTTGCCCGAATGCATCCATAGATCTGCACATCGCCTTTTGAGCCGCACGTTTCTTGTTAGACTCGCATGAACTGTGTCGCTTCATGTCGTATTCCCCCGTGTGAAATTTAAAAGCAACCGGAAAATTCACAAAAAACTCTGAGAATTGCCTTCCACCGGCTTATAAAGACTTATAAGTAGTTCCACAGTCTTTGTTGTAGCTGCTTTTCCTTTTCTTTGTGGTAGTTTCCATCATATTCCGCCTAAATCTGCATAGCTTGTGACTTTGCGGTGACTCGCAATTTTCGCCGTGAAATGTTAACCTGCACTTGACCCACATGTGCGCAGTTTGACAGTGAACACAGCCCCGTGATGACAGCCTTCCCTGCTTTCTTCACAGCCATTGGATAAAAGCCAGATTTTAAAAAAAGCATCTGTCCTGCAATGGTTTGACTCTTGAAAACTAGAGCCAATGAAAATGTGGGACAAGGGATATAAATGTGATGCAGTTCCTTGTAAAGGGGGTCACCTGGATGGTCACCTTATTTGAAAATAAATGCTTTATTTTCTTTAATTATTCTTTTTAACACAAACACAAAGGTTTTTGATTCCTGCAAATGATATTATAAAACACACAGTTTCAGTCCATAACACTCCTGGTTGACTTTGTTGCTAACCTAGCTAATAGTTTGAAGGGTCTGATGCAATAGCACAGTACTACAGTGGGGGTGTTGATATTATGGAAATGAGTCCCCGTAGGCTGTGCAAGAGGATTGAAGTGCAGAGTAGGATTATTTCAGCTGCACTCTTGCATTAGCGTGCCATCCTGAGGAAAAATTTAAAAAAAGAGCTCAATGTTACCCAATCATGAACCCAGGTCACAAAGAGTTAACAACAATGATTTCCTGCTTTGGAATGATGCTTCCAAAAGCAAGCATCATTCATAATAAGAACGTAGAAATTGTTGACTCCTACAAATATCTTGGCACTATGTTTGACTCAAAGCTCAAATTTGATGTTAACACTGAAATGATTGTCAAACGGGGTCAACAAAGGATTCATTTAATGCAGAAGCGAAATTCTTGTAATTAGTCTGTGATACGATCTTCTGTAACTTTTACTATTCTTTTATTGAAAGCCTTTTAACCTTTTCTTTTACAGTACCTGCTGGTTTAACGGGTTGTCTGTGAAGGACAAGAACAGTCTAAATAGTAGAGTCAAAGTGTGCTCCAAGATTATTGGAGTTCAGCAGAAGGACTTGGGCACAATTTGGGAGAAACAGGTGGCTGAGAAAGCAAAAAAAAAATTATCAGCCAACCTGATCACATTCTTTCGGCTGAACTCTCTCTGATGCCTTCAGGCCGACGTTATAATGTGCCATCAGGCCGACGTTATAATGTGAGGAGAACAAATCGTTACTCCAATCCCTTCTGCTGTTAAGCTGCTGAACACAGACCATACCCATTTTAAATGACTGTTATTTAGAGGAACTTTAAGATATGTTGTTCTTATTTATTGTTTCTTATTTTTGGGCTTTTATTGCCATAATCCTATGTATTTATATGGTTCTTATTGTAACTTGTCCATCCAACTGCCCCATGCCTTTAATATGTTTCCTTTGACTTAACTAATTATTGGTTGTCTGTTGTATGTATGGATGTATGGACTGGGAATGCTACAAATGAATTGCCCCCTTGGGGATAAATAAAGTTGTCTGCACTGAACTGAACTGAACCCGGAAGTGGCTCAGCCAATCAGAGCGCAGCTTCGCAGCAGCGTCAGCAGGCCAGCTGGACAGCCTACTGCTGATCAGACGCTGGGTGACACTAGAGGGAGAAAACCTGCTGCTGGACGGTAAAAATGAACAGTAAACACAATATAACGATGTTAAATCAGGACAGCAACAGTCCATACTTTGCTATAAGCTCGTAGATGTGTGTGTGAGAGGCCCTGCTCACTAAACCTGCCAAGCGACACAGAGAAACTCACATAGTGGTGAGTTGCTATAGAGATGAATGCTAGGCTAAGCTAGGCTAAACTAGGCTAAGCTAGCAGTTAAAACTGCTGGAAACAATATAAAACCATGACATTAATGCATAATTGCTCAGTGTTTTCTCTGGCTGGTAAAGCTACTAAACTGAAGCAACATAAGTTATGTTTTGTCAGGTATTTTATTGGTATAGTCAGTGAATCTGATTAAAAAACAAGACATAACAATATTGCGTCAAGTTTACACTCTATAGTTTGTAATTCATGTAACACTGTTTTTCTTTAATTTAAAAAGCACATGTTAAGTTAAAGGGACTGTTTGTAAGAATCAGAAATGCTTGTTAACAGCGACGACTGTGGCCGTTAAGTCAACGAAAGTCAGCGTCCTGTTGCTCGCGCTCGCCCGTGTGCACGCGCTACCTGAATGTGAGCGAGCATCCGTCAAAACAGTGAGGCGACACACATCAGCTAAAACCACAATATCACTCTATATTTCACCTGCTTGGCAGTAATGTTAGCTGACCAGACGAAGGTCTCTCCATGAATCAATGCTGATCCTAGTGTTGGCTTTTCCTGCTTCATCCTAACGACCGCGGCCAGAGGGAACAGGGGAGACACTGGCACCCGGTCGGAGACGATAACGTTACTCGCTGCGTAGCCCCGTCACTTCACAAGACACGGAAAACCTCTGTTGGCCTGGAGGAGCTACAGCAGTTATTTCTGCACAAACGTCCACTGTACATTTACTAGATATTCTCAGAGCTAAACTAACTCTTCTGCAGTGTGTAGTGTGCATGCATGCACGTCTAGAGGTGGAGCGAGCTGAGTGAAAGCAAGCAGGCAGAGGAGCAGAGGAGCAGAGTACAGCAGAGACTCCGGCCCTGGAGACCAAAGCTACGGTCTCCCCCGCGTCCTCCGACCGCGACCAACACTGTTTAACAGACGGGCTTCACTAGATGCAACCAAGAGGTTTTGGTGCTTCCGTGTAGTTTGTGTTGGAGTCTGAGTCTGAACAGCGTAGCCACACGCGAGCGCGCATATGCGAGCACGCATGGGACACCGACCCGGGTGATTTATATTATATTTACTTTTATTTGCATACAATGTAGGACTGTTGTAATGGAGTATTTCTACATTGTGTTATTGCTACTTTTACTTCAGTCAGAGTCCTTTTTCCACCCCTATCCCTCACTATATATATAATATATATTTTGTTGTCATTTTCTTTAGTAGTAAAACTAGTGAATAGAACAAAGTCAAGTTTGTAAAGGTCTATAACTAGATCGCCGGGTATACATTTCTTGTAAAATCAGATGTGCAGCCCATTAATGGAGAACCATATGAAGCCATCGACCTTCACACTTCATTCATATCTTCTGGATTATGACTGTGTGTGTGTGTTCCTCACTGGAGCCCAGAGGAGGGATTTCTCAATGAGCCAAAACAGGTGATGGGAGCCTGCCTGCTGTGTGTAAAAGGAAGAAGAACATGTTTGATCTTTGACTTTATCTCACTCAGCAGTTCCTCATCTGTCAACAGAAAAACCAGCAGGAAACCCCTACTGTCCCTTTAGTATACACTCAGAATAAGATTAGCATATTTCTGACTCTGCTGTGGGTTAACCCCCTCCTCCCTGAATCAAACACAGACTCGTGTGTGTCTGTTTCCAATCACACTCGGGCTGGAATCCAGTGTGTGTGTGCGTGTGTGTGTGTGTGTGCGTGTGTGTGTGTGTGTGTGTGTGTGAGAGAGAGAGCATTTATCTTTGTACCCCACTATGAAATATATTCCACAGACTAATGTTAAACTTTAAAACGTTGTAAAGGTTTACTTGAACGTCTAAAATATATAAAGTAAACTTATTAAACAATGTGCAAAAACACATTAACACATTTAAGTCCCTATATTTATATTATTATAAGTTCATATAAGAACTTTAAACTGAATGCATTGCTACATATAAACACTACATGTCTTTATAGGAATATTATAAGAATCTCCAAGACTATATATATTGTACAATATATTTAAAAAAATCTGAGTCTGCAGAACTGTTAGCAGCACAGACACAACTAGGATATTCTACCATGTAATAGTATAATATCATAAAGATGCCATAAGAGAGAATAAATAAAGGTGACTGTGTGTAAGGTAGTCATAAAGACTTGGTAAGACTGGATAGAAATGGTGATTCCACATTTCTAAATACTGCTGCTGGTTTACAAAGCACTAAATGGTTTAGGGCCCAAATACATTTCTGATCTTCTGCTATGTTCTGAACCATCCAGACCTCTCAGGTCATCTGGATCAGGTCTGCTTAGTGTCCCCCAGAGTCACAACTAAACATGCAGAAGCAGCGTTCACTTTTTATGCACCAAATATCTGGAACAAGCTCCCAGAAAACTGCAGGACCAACTCCAACTCTGAGTTATTTTAAATCAAAGCTTCAAACTGTCCTGTTTGCTGCTGCTGCCTTTTATTAAACCAGATAATGATCTTATATACTACACTAGAGCTTTTACTCTTGTGTGTTATATTCTATTTTAGCTTCTATCCTATAGCTTTTATTTTTAGCTTGTTTTTATTTTCTAATCTTTAATGTTTTTATAACTGTTTTAATTATGTCTTAATGTCCTTGAATGTTTATGTAAAGCACTTTGAATTGTTGCTGAAATGTGCTCTACAAATAAAGCTGCCTTGCCTTGCACAAGATTTGAAGGAACCACTGAAGAGGTCATTACTCCTTCATTCATAAACTCCCTATAGTATCATTATAGAGTATAATAAAGTAGTGATTTTGGACTGTAGAGAATGCTGTAAACTTGTCTTTCCAAAAGCAGCATGAATCTGTGATGCTGCTGCAACAGAAAGTCTTTACCTGGATGAGTTGCCGAAGAACTCCACCGAATAGCCGAAATAACTCCCCCTCGGTCCGGTGAAAACCGCCCGCTTCTCCTCGTCCAGGTTAAAAGCAGCACAGAGCTGGACCAGAACCAGAACCAGAACCAACACTACAGGTAGGAGCAGCACGGAGCGGGACGGTGGAAGTCCAGGAGGAACAGTGCCCATCTCTTCTTCTTCTGCGCGTCTCTTCTTTCATTGAACAGCTGAAGCGCAAAACGCATCATCCGTGCTGCTCCTAGGCATACAATTGGTGTCCTGTGAATAATAATAATCCTTTCAGATCCGACAACAGGTCCGGTGCAAAGATCCAGAGAAATGTAAAGAAAGAAAGGCGCAAGACAAAGTCAGAGAGAGAGAGAGAGAGAGAGAGAGAGAGAGAGAGGGAAGGAGGGGGAATGATTGCAACCTCATCATGATGGGGTGGAGCTTTATAATAAATATTACCAGACTGTCTGCTCTACAAAGAAACAAGGCTGCTGTGAAACACAAATATCACAGCTGAACTTCAGTCTTTAACCAGACTAATGTCAGAGGAGGAAAGTTACACAAACTCATCATTAAAGGTGTTATTGATAACATTTTTATGTAGAAGAATATTTTTAAAAAATCACAGAGCCGAATAAAAGTATGGCTTTTTTTTATCATTTAAAGGGACTGTTTGTAACTTTCAGAAATGCTTGTTAACAGCGACACCTGTGGCCGTTAAGTCAACTAAAGTCAGCATCCTGTTGCTCGCGCTTGTGCTCGCTCTACATAGACATGAAGGAGCATCGCTCAACACAGTGAGGAGACACACGTCAGCTAAAAGCACAATATCACTCTATATTTCAGCTGCTTGGCAGTAATGTTAGCTGACCAGACGAAGGTCTCTCCATGAATCAATGCTGATCCTAGTGTTGGCATTTCCTGCTTCAGCCTCCCGACCGCGGCCGGAGGGAACAGGGGAGACGCCGGAGTTTTGGTCGGAGACGGTAACGTTTCTCTCTGCGGAGCCCCGTCACTTCACAAGACACGGGAAACCTCTGTTGGTCTGGAGGAGCTGCAGCATTTGTTTCTGCACAAATGTCCACTGGTCATTCACTAGATATTCTCAGAGCTAAACTAACTCTTCTGCAGTGTGGAGTGTGCGCGCGTGCACGTGTAGAGGTGGAGCGAGACAGCGAGAATGCGCGCGGTGTGTGAGTGAAGGCAAGCAGGCAGAGGAGCAGAGGAGCAGAGACTCCGGTCCTGGAGACCAAAGCTACGGTCTCCTCCGCATCCTCCGACCACCGCCAACACTGCTTTGCAAGACGGGCTTCAATAGATATAACTTTATGGTGCTTCCGTGTAGTTTGTGTTGGAGTCTGATGGTACGGGTCCACAGCGAGTCTGAACAGCGTAGCCACACGCGAGTGCGCATGGGAAACCGACCCGGTAGATTTATACGTGTAAAAAGTTACAAACAGTCCCTTTAAAGGTCCCATATCGTGCTCATTTTCAGGTTCATACTTGTATTTTGTGTTTCTACTAGAACATGTTTACATTCTGTAATTTTCCAAAAAAACTTTATTTTCCTCATACTGTCGGCCTGAATATACCTGTATTTATCCTCTGTCTGAAACGCTCCGTTTTAGCGCATTTTGACGGAATTGCAACAGAATTGCGTTGCCTGGCAACAGCTTGGGTCCATGTTTTACTTCCTGTCAGCTGATATTATTCACATACACTGCAACCAGGAATAAACTGGGACACATTTAGAATGTTTACGTTTAAAATTGTGTCAAGGGTCTAAATATTGTATATTCGTGACATCACAAATGGACAGAAATCCTGACAGCTTGTTTCAAATGCAGAGTTTCTGAATACGGGCTGTGTGTATTTCCCTGTGGATTGAGTGTTTCGATACTTTCACAGTATTTATATAGAACTTAAGCTGCTTTATAATAAAAAAAAACATGAAAATCTCACTTTTTTGTAATATGGGACCTTTAAAAGATTCTGGCGGGTCCAAAATGAATGTTTTTGTTTATCTCTGTGGAAGATATGTGACATTTGATTCCCACTTCTAACAAGGCCTGTGAGCCAATAGTGTTGCGTGAACCCAGCATTAACTGAAGGCCACCGTAGTTCTCCAGCATGCTTGTGAAACTGAGGTAACATATAGTAACGCCAGCCGCCGTCTGAATTTCGTTGCTCCATAAAGTAGACGAGGCAAAGGTCCTGCAAGATACCACGGCATTACCACGGTTTTGCACTCGGCGGCTCGGCAGTCTTAAAAAGAGAGGAGTGAGTGGAGGGTACTCGGTTGGTTGCGATCTGCAAGCACATCGCTAGATGCCACTAAATCCTACAAACTGGCCCTTTAATGTCATGTATGTAAGTGTTTTTTACATGTTCAGTCTGTTTGATGTAGAAAAAAAAGGAGTTAGTTGCGGAAACAGTTATGATTGTATTAATTCGGCACAATTTTCACAAATCTTTTCTCTTGGTGTTTACAGTCTGGTGTTGTGCTAACATACTCTACATGTCAAGACAGACTTCAGTGTGACTAAACCGGGAAAGCCCAAAGACATCCATCTTCAGCTCCGTCTCTCGTCACTTTGTTGGAACTGGAAAGCATACAGTACGTTATTGTTTATAGCTCTCCTCGTGGTTATGTGTGTGTGTGTGTGTGTGTGTGTGTGTTATAGTAAAAGAGGGTCCGACATCTGAAGAGCGGTGAGTCAAGACGTGTTACCTGCCAAAGGCAACAGGAACTTAGACAAAGAGAGTTTTCATTCTGTAAAAACAGACTTTCACACAGAGGCAGTAAACTGTGCCTCGTAGCGACTGATAGTTCAACAGTTAGTTCCCCTCGTAAATTAACAAACGCCAGATGATGTCGTAACGTGCTGGATGACGAATGTGACTTTACTTTACCTCTTACTTTCATGAAGAGGTAAATAAAATAGCAACATTTCTAACGGATTTAAATGGACGCTGTCTCACATTTTGACAACTTATTATAAACAGCACAGAAGTTATTATGATATCGGTCCCATAAATCTAACCAATCAAATTAACTTGAATGAACTTCTTGATTAAAAGACTTTGTTGAGCTGGCTCTGTCCGGCCTCCATCCACCTCCACCAATCCAAAACTTTGTGTTATAAATGGTTAAATTAAAGTCATAGTTGTGACACAAAGACTCAGGGAAATCAGTCACCATATGTAGTATAAATAGCCTATGATTTAACTCTGATTAAAAAAAGATCAAGCAATCTGTGACCTTTATTGACCTCTATTGGCATGAAATATGAACTGCAACATGCCGTGCGTCAACATTAAACAACGGTTTAAGTTCTTAGGGATACCATACGATGGTCTACAGCTGCATTCACAGACATAATAATGTCACATTCTCAAAATGTAAACCTGTAAACCGTATCAGGTAATACTGTACACATGTAGGCTATATCATGATGTTAAACACCAGAGAACTAACATTGCGTCTGAGACTTGAGAGCCACCTGGTGAAGTAACTGCTGATTTTGCATTGATCAAAATCTTTACAATAAGCAGTCCGATACTAAAGGACAGTAAATAACACAGTGTCTCTCTAAAGGAAGGTGTTTATGTTATCCCTTTGACTACAAACCACACCGGCCTACACTTAGTGTAACTTTAAAACATCCCAAAGCATACCATTAACTACATTTTTGTACATTTAGAAAATGTACCTGCAAAGACATAATAGATGGTGTCAAGTTGTTCTTGTCTAGTTGTGTGATACGATGCATGGTAAAACACTTTAAATAACAAGCATAGCATGTTTTCTTATCTTCCGTGCAAAATGGGTTTAAATTTAGTTTGCTAGTAGCAAGTTCAATTTGCAGTTTCTGTTCAGGAATCAACTGAGTTTCTCACAAGCACTTGAATGCACCAACACAAAAGCTGTTTCAAAGTCGGCTGCTCTTTCTCATGTTTCACCAGCCTCTGCCATCAGTGTATGAATGTGTGTGAACGGATGAATGCTGACATGTGGTGTGAAGCGCTCTGAGTGGTCGGAAGACTAACAAATAAATAAATACATACAAGTCCATTTACCATTATATGAGAGCAATGATAGTGAACCAAAACACCAAAGTTGCAGCCCGTAAAAACCAAAACAATGAGAAGAAAGATGCTGCCATGCCCATCAAGATCTAATCTAAATACTCATTCACAGACCGGTGGCTCAGCCTTCGGGAGCTATTCGGGGTTCAGTGTCTTGCTCAAGGACACTTTGACATGTGGACCGGAGGAGCCGGGGATCGAACCGCAGACACACCTTCCAATTGGTGGGCGACCCGCTCTCCCTCTGAGCCACAGCCTACCCCGTTCTCAGCAGCAGGCAGAACAAGTTTGCTAATCCACCACTGTATGCCACGTACCAAAATGACAGCCAGACAAAGTTAGCGACGAGCTAACTTGTGGAGCATTTAGCTGCTAAACGTCTAGATATTCTCTCTTGGGAGTTGGTGGAGACCAAAACAGAGATAAAAAGGGAGTGAATATTGGACTAACATCCGTCAGGTGAACTGAAACAAGACGAAGCAAAGCGAGTGCTAATGTGTCTGCTGGATGTGTAAATATGCTAACACGTTCACCGTAATAACTTTTTTGACGTGATAATATGTCAACGTTGCATGTTTCCAGTTGCCAAAAAAATAATGCAACTTTTAAAGTGAATGTACTACAACATGCAAACAAATAAATAAAAATATAAAAACATTTGTACATGTTAAAAATGATCTTTTGGTACTTTCTGGCAAGTTTTCAATATTACAACATCATTGTAACTTTACAACAGATAAAGTAGACACAAGCTACGGCGATATATTTTTCTATGGCACTCACCATTTACTGAAGTTATGTCTCAACATCCAGAAATATATCAAATTACAGTAGCAAAACACCATCCAATCACTGTTTCCTTATGACTTTAAAAACCCTGGCTGTGTATATTTAAACTTACTTATCAGATAAAAATACTTTCCCTGATCCAAATCAAGCATCCGGTTTTAATCTTGGTGGGACTTTAGGGTTTGAACTTGGAAATGGAGACTCGGCTCAGAGGAAGTTTTAGCTCTGACTGCTATGAACCACACCTGTGACCTCACAGAGGGTCAAACAGTGGAACATGAAGTCTGTGCCGTGTTGTCTCTCTAAATTTACTCCCTCAGTGAATATTGGCCCACAACCCAAAGGCAGTTATCGCGTTAAAGAAAGATCTGAAAGGAATAGATTACTCTCTGGTGCGTGGACTCTTTACCTCAGTGTGAACTGTGTTGTTTTATACCTCATTTTCAAAGAGGAAAAAGTGAACACGGGTGACCTTTACTGATTTGGCTCTAAGATTGTGGAAAAAGAGCATGTTCCGAGCTACGAGGAGAGCACGCTGAAACTGCTGAAAAAGCTCAGAGACGTGCTGAGGTAGTTACATCTGCAGGCTAATTGAAAAAGCCTGAGAAAAGAAGCACACTGGAATACCTATTCAGCCGATCTGCAATTATTTTGCTACGCGGAGGCTTGTTAAGTTTAAAGGGTTTCATTTTCCAACCGGTCAACTCGCACAGCCGTGTGGGGGGATTTTATTTATGTCTTTTCACAGCCAACCCCCCCACACACACACACACAGGACTGTCTGCATTATGTCAGAGTAAAGGTGATAAGAGACGTAACACACACCCACGTGTCTGCATGTTGTCTGGAGCACTGAAAGATGGTGGAGGAGAGAGCTCTTTTCCCTCCACACACACACATACATGCACAAGGCCACCTACACACACAGGAAGCCACAGGATTACCACAATTAAAACAACATGGCTGCTAATGTGTTGCCTCCAGAGGTTCAGATAGAATCATGACTTCACTGTGTTCACTAAGGCAGGTAAGGGATCAACGTCAGAGGATTACAAAACTTCTGTTTACATTCAGTACTCACCAAAATGAACTGTGTGAATCCAGATAGTTTACATCCATGTTTGCTGGCTTGCAGTGTTTTTCTTCCCGGTCTTTTTGGCTCATTGCTGCATATCTTGGCGCGTTACTGCCACCTGTGAATCAGAGGTATATTGTCAAACCATTGTCAGGAACTTAGTTCACAAGATAAACAAAAAGAGGACACTTTCGTAGGAAAGCATCTCCATGACACTACTAGAGGTCAAAAAGTCCAAAGGAAACCCTAAAAGGTGCAACATGTAAGATCCTGACAGAATTTAAAACATTCAAAAAATGGTTACTAGAGGTCGACTGATATAATAACAATAGTTTGGAGCAGGAAAAAGCTGATAGCCGATTAATCGGCTGAGATCTTCTTTACTTCTGCAGCAGCCTTGTCGGCTACTTTTGCATACACCGTTTTTAATGAATCCGTTTTTTGTCACTCCGAATTTAATAATTCGTAAAAAGAATATCTTGAAGTGTGATTTGATGTATTACATAACTGGAAAATATTCTTTGTATTTGCAATGGGTGAAGCGCTGTTCTGTGGCTTACAGTATGAGCGGCCAGGATTACATCTGCTGTGCGCCTCGTATATCATTTAATGCCGCTCTTGCAAACCATTAATGTTGGTGCATATTCCCGGGGTAAGGAGGTTACGTGGCTGGATTACTTGGAAGAGAGAGCACCAAATTGGTAAGCAAGTTAAAGTAACAATGAATAACTTCTTTTCCTCCCTTTCTCTCTGTCTTGTATCGTGGACAAAGAGCTGATAGAGTTGCGTTATATAATCGAGAGATAACTTTTTTTTCTCCGCCTCTACCTCGACTTTGTGTATGGAGCCTCCGTGCAAAACGCGTGACTGGTGGCGGCTGTGCAGCCATCGGCCACTATCCGCGCCCAGTTCCGCCAATAACGTTTGTTTGTTAAACGTCCTATTGGCGCCGAAACATCCTATTGGCGATGTTCTTGCCATGCTGTTAGTTTGTAATTGGTTTTTTTTATATAACCGATGACTGTAACTTTAGATTGTATGGACCCAGCAGTAGAGGTGAAATGCTGACCACTATTTGTTTGGAGCATGTGTCTACATGTTACACATTGCAGCTTTAAAGAAAGCAGAATGCGCTCACAACGCCCAGCGAGGTGGTGCTGTAGGTTAGAAAACTGTTATTAAGCTGAAGGACCTGTAATCAAACCCCTGTGTCAGCAAGAATCCACCCTGCTGAGGTGTAGCTGAGCAAGACCAGCTCCAGGGAGGTTTTCTGTGTTGCTAAGCATGACCTCTGACCTTTCCCTGACCTCTACTCTTCATGAGTATCGGGGAAGAAGAAAAAGAATATCATTACAGGAAGAAATTAAGATTAAAGATTTCCTCTCTTCTTTTCCACAGAGAGTAACTTATTCATTCGTGGGTTTTTCACATGATTCATACCTGTGTTCCTGCATATACTTTCTCTGTGCAAGTGGATGATCTATGCAGACTGTAGATCGATCAATCGCAAATTAATCACACATTCTTTTTTCTGTTCAAAATGTATCTTAAAGGGAGATTTGTCAAGTATTTAATCCTCTTATCAACATGGGAGTGGGTAAATATGCTGCTTTATGCAAATGTATGCATATATTAATTATTGGAAATCAATTAACAACACAAATCAATGACAGATATTGTCCAGAAACCCTCACAGGTACTGCATTTAGCATAAAACAATATGCTCCAATCATAACATGGTAAACTGCAGCCCAACAGGCAACAACAGCTGTCAGTGTGTCAGTGTGCTGACTTGACTATGACTTGCCCCAAACTGCATGTGATTATCATAAAGTGAGCATGTCTGTAAAGGGGAGACTCGTGGGTACCCATAGAACCCATTTTCATCCACATATCTGGAGGTCAGAGGTCAAGGGACCCCTTTGAAAATGGCCATGCCCGTTTTTCCTCGCCAAAACTTTGCGTAAGTTTGGAGCGTTATTTAACCTCCTTCAGGACAAGCTAGTATTTTTCTGACTTTTTTCTGACTTTTTATTGGACATTATTCAGACATTTTTCCTGACCTTTTTCGACATTTTTCCTGACCTTTTTTCGACTTTTGACTTTTTTTTTTTTTTTTTACTTTTTTGGGACATTTTTCAGAATTTTTTCGGATATTTTTTTTACAATTTTTTTTTTTTACATTTTTCTGACAAAAGCCCTCACACATTTACATATCTTGAGGTCAGAGGTCAAGGGATCCCTTTGAAAATGGCCATGACAGTTTTTCCTCACCAAAATTTAACGTAAGTTTGGAGCGTTATTTAACCTCCTTCCCGACAAGCTAGTATGACATGATTGATACCGATGGATTCATCAGGTTTTCTAGTTTCATATGATGCCTGTATCTTCACTTTAGCCTTACTGCAGACTGAAAGTTTGAGTGAACTTTTCATTTAGCTGAACGTATCCATACATAAAGTTGAAGTGTAGAACTAGAAACGTATGCATTTGCAGTGAAAGTTCTGCTGGCGAGGAATGTGACCGAGCTGTGGCTGAAACTCCACAGCTCTCCCGGGGGACCTTATCAAAGTTTATCTATCACCCGCCACGTCAACACAACACTACATCTCAACGGCCCCGAGCTAATACGGCAGTTAGCCCCGCGTAACCTACGAACCTATTCCCCCGAGAGGGAGGGAGGGGGCACGAGGAAAACTCACACCGCAAACAAGCAGAGCAGCACGAGGCCCGCAGATAAAGGCCCCTCATTGAGAAAAAAGGACAAGCAACAATGCATTATATTCATATTGGAGCACAGCCCAGAGTCTTCCACTGTGAATATCACCTTTCAATATTAACCTCTCTGTGACGGAGCAGCTCTATAAATAACACGCTCTCTGTTACTGTTGGATACCTAATAAAAAGGGGAGTTTTGTGTCTACAGTAATGTCTGGTTTCTCTGTCAATCCCCTCAGTCACTGGCACATTTTCACCGCGACAGAAAGAAGGAAACCAAAGAGTGGATTGTTTTTGTTAAGGAAGTTGAGTATGCTCAGAAAGGAAACATAAATACTTCATTATTCTGGTTCTGATAAGAAATGTAAAAGCTTAAACTGCTGTTATCCAGGTAACCACGCCGACATCCACCTGAAAAGGCTTCCTGTGAGTTATTACTTGTGGTAAATATCTTGTGTTAAGGAAAATGTTCCAGAGAAGGGAAGTGTTTTCTCCGCTTCATTGACAAGCTGTAAATCAGAGGTCATGTAAGTTGTAAAGACTTCACATCCAGATGTTATTTCATAAGAGAATCACATGTAAAAAACCTTCTTCGCTGTGCTACTGATCTCACGCTCTTCTTCCAGGAATCAGGGGCGAAGAGAGGAGTCTAATCCAAGTCAGGCCGGTATTACACAGAGTCCCTGTGTCACTGTGATGACTTCATAAAGCAGGAATGGTGCACAATGAGTCCAATAATAGAGACTTTGACGGAGTCAGTGTATTCTCATCTGGAACAGAAGAGACCCCAGGCACGCTTTCGCATCCAACCTTTGTTCCTAACTCCAAGCCGTCAACCTCAGCTATTGCATTAACGTTACATTGAAATGCACCTTTTTAAGATCGGTTCCCACATTGATTTATACGTGTAAGAAGTTACAAACAGTCCCTTTAAAAGTTTAAAAGTGAGTTTAATACTGCGACTGTAATCCAGGAGAAAATACGTTTCCCTCGAAACGTAATTGAGAATTCTAAATAACATTTAAATGATGTAGCTGGACTGGAGGCATGTTGACAGTCCCTGCTGTTTGACGGTAACTGTTAACCAAACCCAAGCTTACATCCAACCTGCCCATCAGGATCTAATCTAAATACCCAGTCACACACCGATGGTTCAGCCTTCGGGAGCAATTTGGGGTTCAGTATCTTGCTCAAGGACCGGAGGAGTTGGGGATCGAACCGCTGATCTTCTGATTAGTGGACGACCCGCTCTACCTCCAACCATAATCTGTGTTTTTCTAACACCCTGCATGATGTGTAAAGCACCACAGGAATGGTAGTCAACTCTTTTTAGTCTTGTTTTCAGACGTGATACTGACTTGTTTCGGATAGAATGGATGGGAAATTGCATCTAAATGACGTTGCTGGAGCGGGGGCATGTTGACAGTCCCAGCTGTTTGATGGTTACTGTAACCACACCAAACCCACGCCTAAACCCAACCAGCCAACCGCAGCAATCAGTCTGGAAACCCTCGAAGCTGCAGTTACCTCTATCCTGTCCTTTAACCCCCCCTATCGGTGTAACCTCGCCAACCAGCTGGCTACGTCTGTGTGTAGTCTGGTGTTTTGTAGAAACTCTAACAAGCTTCAGCTTCTCCTTTTCCACACAGCAGAACTAGAAGTGAGCCCCATGCAGCTCGCTATGTTTTTATACAAGACAGACCTTTCTTCCATAAACTCCTCACAGTCAATCAGTCAGTGTGTCTCCGTTTCCAGGTCTTGACAATATTTTCACATTCCTTTGTGGTGAAGTCTTCTCTCGAGCTCTGGCTGTTTATCTGCAGCTCTTACAGCAACGATTTCCTTTATTTACTGCATGTTATCCGCTTCTCTAAGATTGGAAATTCCCACATCAACGGAGTAAAAAAACCCTTTTTTTATTTAGAACTTTATTAGGAAATTGTACACAAGATCACAGCATCGGTATAAAAAAAAGGTTTTCTTTGTTTCACAGTGTTTCACAGAAAGACTTTTAAAAAAACACAATAAGAGAAAAATACTGTAACATTTAGTCATCCAAACATCTCTCACAAAATGTTCTAAATCTTTTGTTGCGACATCGCAGCACGCGAGGCACCACGTGGGACTCGTGCTCATCTGTTTTGTACGACTTCTGCACCCGCAACAACATATGGGTTCACTCCCTGTGTGGGTGTGTGGGTGTGGGTGGGTGTGAATGTGTGAGTGTGTGTGAGTCACCAACTGGTCGACGGAAGAAGAAGAAGAAGAAGAAGAAAGTATTGCAGACTGAGGACTGACTATTGCCTCACTCTGCCTGAACAGGCTGGAGGAGTTTTTCCGAGAAGTTCCCAGAGTGATTTTGTAGATCCCGGTGCTGGTTCCAGCTCTCCTCCCTGACCCCCCTCACCAGACCTTCCTGCTGCCAGAACACAAACATTAAACACATGGAAGATTAGGAGGAAACAAATCCACCCTCTGATCAGATACTTTGTGAATGAGTGTTTTGGGATTGACTTCTTGGTGCGATTTCTTGCTTTCTACGGGGCCGACAATGAAATCTGAGGTTGTGTTCACAAACTTTTCTTTTCCATTAGGAGTCTGAAAAGTTTCCTCTAAAGAGCCGTTCACAAAGCTGCTGAAAGACACTTTTACTGAGAGCCAGAGAGAACTCCTAGCTAAGAGGAGGGACGGGGTTGATCCTGTTGCACAGTGGTTGACATGTGATTGGTCTGTGTCAGTGAAAAATATTCATCAATACATAGGAGCATGAAAAAGTAGTAGATTGGATCAGAATAGATTAAAAAAAAAATTAAATTGTAAATCAAATAATAAATAAATACAATTTAAATATTAAAATAAACTAAATTAAATAATACATTTAATTAAATGCCATTGAATTTATTTAATGATAAATCAAGTGAACAAAATCGAATTCAAGTCTAAATTAAATTAAAACTACATACATTTAAATTATATTTAAAAATAACTATACAAATGAAATATAAAAATGTAATTTACTTAATTTAATTAGATTAATTAGATTTCATATATGAAACAAAGTTACATTTGACTTTTTTATGAACTAAAGATCAGATCAGATTAAAAAAAAATTAAATAATATTGTAAATCAAATCAGTAATTAAACCAAATTAAAATATTAAAATAAACTAAATCAAATAATACATTTAATTAAATGTCACTATATAAATTTATTTAATTATAAATCAAATTGAAAATCCAATTCAAGTCTAAATTAAATCATACAATAAAAATATATAAAAATAAATCTGATTAAAAATTAAATAAAGAATAAATTTCATGTATGAAACAAAGTTACATTTGACTTTTTGATGAACTAAAGATTGGATCAGATAAGATTAAAAAAATTGAAATTATATTGTAAATCCAATAAGAAATCAAACCAAATTAAAATATTAAAATAAACTAAATTAAATATTACATTTAATTAAATGTCTCTAGTTAAATGTATTTAATTAAATTCAAGTCTAAATTAAATCATACATTTAAAATATATTAAAAAATAAAATATAAAGATTCATTTAATCTGATTCAAAATTAAATGAAGAATAAGTTTCATGTCTGAAACAAAGTTAAATTTGACTTATGTTTTGACTGAACGATTTTTCCCTTGCTGGGGTAATTCGATCTTCGAGCTGATTGGATCCTTATTATTAACTTGACCCAAAAGGACACGCTGCTCAGTTTTAGGAGTTATGAGTCTGAAGATGTTTTGTGAATATGTCTCCTGATGTTTAGTTGAGATATTTCATTTGAAACATTTCCTGCTGTCAAACCACCAACACCCCAAAAAATTCATCACTTAACATGAAAAAGAAGCCAGATGTGATGAAAAGTACATCAACAGCAGGATGAATTCATGGCTCAAACAGAAAAGAACAAATCACCACAGTACACTGGTCAAAACAACATATTCAGCTTCACAGAAAGTGAGCAGACTTTACAGGAAATGTGTAATTTTCTATGTCTAAGCTTTACAAGAATGCACACAAACCTCTTGAGGATCAGAAAGCACCAGGATGACGTCTCCCTGTTCAAACTGGAGCAGCAGGCCGTCTTCAGACGCCGCGTGGCTCTCCAACGCCACCCCCTGGACCAAAACAGTTAGTTCACTTTTAAAAAGGTCACTTCACCATAATCAGTAAATAACAGTTTGCAGGTTTGGATAGATCTGAGATCTGTTGGAGGTGTTCCTGATAATCTGGATATAAATACACAGAGAACACACGAGCAACAGTTCTCATAGGGACTATTCTTTCAGTACAAAGTAGCGACCACAAAGGAAATGTTATTCACCTCCTTTATATTGGAGTGAAGGCAGAAATCTCAGAGCTCATTATCATCATAATCATGTACAAAAAAACATTAATTTCATACATATTATAACGCTGGTTACGCTGAGTTAATTCATATGAATCACACACTTGTATGCAGGTTTACTATTATAAATAAAAATAGAAATATTTGGTGTTAAGTGGCAAATTAGAATACATTAACATATATTATAAGGTATAGTTTGCTTTTGTGTTTTATTAGCCTGTAAACTACTTTGAACTTGATATGAATAGATATTTTAAAACCCTATGCTAGTCCAAGTATGTAAACCATCTTAATTCAGTCTGTTGACGTGAGACTACGTAACTTTTAAAGGAAGAGATAACACATTTTTCATCTGACTAATAAAAAGGGGAACTCATTAGCAATAAAACTCACTGTTGCTCAATTCAACACGTTCAGGGGTTTTCCACATACTTGTTTTGTGCAGCTGTTACACAATGTTGTTTGCTTTCTTTGAACAGAGGGAGATGAGAAACTCAATCTAATCTAAGCCTAGCTTAGCATAAACACTGGAGGCCGGGAGGTGGGGGGGGGTTACTCAGTCCAAAATGGCGGAAGCGTAGCTTTGCTGCTGGGCGCTGACGTTGCGATGGAACGAACAATTTTTACTTTCACTTCTTATCAATATACGTTCTTTGTGCATATGTGAAAAAAAATATACTACAAGTTTGGAAATGAAAACCAAAGCTTGTTGCCTTATGGGTAATGTAGGCAGGTTTTTGACAAGAAATAACAATGCATTATATATTAATATAATATTATTATATATATACTCTTAATATATTTTAAATGTATGATTTAATTTAGACATTTAATTAAATTTCTTATTTGATTTAGTTTATTTTAATATTTTAATTTGGTTTAATTTCTTATTTGATTTACAATATTATTTAAATTATTTTTAATCTGATCCGATCTTTAGTTCTTTAGTTCTTTAGTTCGTCAAAAAGTCAAATGTCTTCATATATGAAATCTATTTTTTATTTAATTTTTAATCGAATTAAATTAATTAAATTATATTTTTATATTTCATTTTTAGTTATTTTAAAATATAATTTAAATGTATGATTTGATTTAATTCAGACTTGAAATAGTTTTTTTTATTTGATTTATCATGAAATAAATTCAATGGCATTAAATTAAATGTATTATTTTATTTAATTAGATGTATTATTTTATTTAGTTTATTTTTATTTGATTAAATGTATTTTATTTAGTTTATTTTCTTATTTTAATTTTATTTATGTATTATTTGATTTACAATTTAATTAGAGTGATATCGATCTTTTCATCTCACCCTCAGAATGAAAGCAAATATACTTATTCACTAAAATGTTAAAGACTCCCTAACGTCATAGTTGTGTACCTTGTATAGGAAGCCTGGTGGATTGTGGGAAGTGGAGTCATCTCCTGAAACTGAAGCTGTCTCCTGGTTGTCGGATGCTTCCTCTGCTGTCTCCTGGTTGTCGGATGCTTCCTCTGTCTCCTCCTGCTCCGCAGCTGGTGTGAGGTGGGGTCTATCTGTGCAGCGGAAGGAGAGGCGAGGGGCGGGGACCGGTGGAGGTTTGGGCTTCGCCTCCTCTGATGGTGGATCACTCACGTTCTCCTCCTCTGGACTCTCTGGGACGCTATCTGCAGAATCAGAGGGATTGGACACTTCCTGACTGGCAGCCTCAGACTTTGGTACGCCCACCCCGGAGTCATCGGACTGGTTCGCAGCGAGTTCTGCTTCCGCCTCCACCTCCTCTGGACTCTGACTCTCTGCGCTCCGGACGTCGCCGTTCTCATCGTCACACACCGACTGCCTCTGAGGCGTGTTGGCGCCGCTGGAGCTGAATTCGGAGTCCGATGAGTTGACGTCTTTGGATGAGACGCTGCTTTCCTCCGGCATGCTGCTTTCTTCAGAGGTGCTTTGAGTTTGTTGGACGGGGGACGAGGGCACAGCGTCTTTTCCGTTCCCGGTGGAAGTATGGAGGGAGACGTGGTCGTCTGGGAAAGCTGTGTTGCAGGGGATGGGGTTGGAGATGACCAGGGACTTCCTCTTCTTTGACTTGCTGGTCGTGCTGTTGGAAGAAAACGTTTACTTGTTATTTTTAGACTTGTATAAAGCACTTCATAGATCTAGATGAATAGTATTAGTAGGACATGTGCAACACAGTTTCTTACCTGTTCAGACCCTTGATGATGAAAGCTTTTCCTGAGTGTTGAGTCTCCAGTTTCTTCATCACATTGTACAGCTCGTGGTTCAGCTGCAACACAAACACCACACCTTATCATCTAGTCATTTAAAGATGCAGTGATAGGAGTTTTCATGGTATTTTTTTTACACATTACTACTATGAGAGTGAGGAAATAATAAGGATGTGTGTCATATCTTACCACGCTCATTTCCTTATAGAAGACATCTCTCAAGTTTGATATGTTTTGGAACACCGTCACATAGCAACCTATCCGGCTACAGACACACAGAGACAAGGGGTTCGGGTTAGGCTCGCAGTTTATCTTTCACTTCATTCCTTCTTGAATAAATTACAAATCAAATTCAGTTATGTTGTCGTAAACACGTTCTGGAAAACGCCTCCTTGGACTAATTCTATCTGTAAATCATTTTACAGGCCAGAACCACAACATCCCCGGTTTACTTGTTGAACGTGATCCCCATCTCTTTCCCCTCATTTCCTCTCATCTCTCCACTGTCTGCAATCTAATATAGACATAAACGCCCCACAAAAATAATAAAAATAAAAAAGACAAGTGGCGTGGAATCCCACTTTTCTGCATAAATGAAATATGAAATTGTATGCATGTACTTTCAGATTTATTCTCTGAACTCCTACCTGAACGGTTTAGAAAAGGTGAAACCTGAACACAGGTTCTATCTCTATCTGGATATTTTAATAACACAACAACTTAAATTGCTTATTCGCACATTTTGCAGACACTTCTCACATATTGTATGTTCCAAATAACCCAGGTAGGTACATCTTGTTGAATACCCAACAGGACACTTGCATGTTATCTTATCTTATCTTATGATCCAGACCTCCACTAAGTGTTACCTACATGGACTGAGTGTTAAATTGAACCGTACCTCTGATAGAGAACAGGCAGCTCCTCCCTCAGCTCGTTATTTATCTCTTCAAAGACGTTCTGGGTTTTGTTGAACTCTTCTTCTGCCTGTTAAAAAGGGATTCAAAAGTAGATTTTTATAATAATAGTTACAGATGAAACGTCTCTTATCAGCCAACACTGTGTGTTTCTGTGCTCTGAGTAATGGAACACTAGTGTTACCTTTGATATTTTGGCTTCATCCTTCTTCTTGGCGCTCTGAAGCGCTTCCAGGTGGTGACGGGCTGAATCGTAGTCCACCAGCTTGCGACCGCGTTTAGCGACTCGTTCCTGAAACAGCGAGAGGATGGATGATCAGACTGGTGTTATATAAGAGGCCCAGCAGCCGTTCTACTATTTGCATGCACTTTTGCAGGAAATGATTCATGTTAAAAAAAAAAAGCATCCGGTTACCTTGACCTCGGGGAACTGGCTCGTGTAGTTCTCCATGGTGCGGACAATCTGGTCACTTAGTTTCTCTTCGTAGTCGTTCCACAGCAAGTCTTCACTCTGTGAGACAAAGTTGTTATCACATCAATGCAGCAAGTGTCTCGAAATAACTTTGACCAAACTACAAACAGTATTTCCCCAAAAGGAGGATATGAACATTTTCTCAATTTCTGCTGCGACATTCAGATGGTCGGGTCAGCGTACGGCATAAACAATATAAAAGCATGGATCCATCCTGCCTTGTATCAACGGTTCAGGTTGGTGGTGGTGATGGTGCAATCACTTTATTTGTGTACAGCTCTTTGAACAGGACCCTTCCCTCATATTTCCATGATTCCTATAAATCAACAATTCCACTATTATTCGACTCAAAATAACTACAAACTCAGATCTCCTATGTGTCGAACATCTCAGTTACAGTTTGCTTTAAAGCTTCAGTAGCAGTATATTTTTGGCATCATTAGGCAAAAATTCCATAATAACCTTTCAGCATATTGTAATTCAAGTGTTCTGAGAGAAAACTAGACTTCTGCTCCTCCTCATGGCTCTGTTTTCAGGCTTTAGAACATCTAGCCCGTGACGGGAGACTTTGACCAATCACAGGTCATTTCATTGAGAGAGAGCGTTCCTATTGGCTGTGCTCCGGTCATGTGACCAGAACTTGGCATAACTTTTTATAATTGATTAAGGTTTGCACTGGAGAGTGTCCTGATCAAGCCCCTCTGAGGGTTGTTTTTTGCACCTCTCCATCACATTTATTGTCATTTATGTAATATCAACTTGTACCTTTTTTTTACATGTGTAAACAACTAAAATCTAAATGATGTGGGGGACAATTTCTTGGCACACTTTTGGCCTCTTAGTACCAACTGAGCATCGTTCTAATCGTTCCAATCGTACTCTAATAATGGACCTAATAACGTGTATTGTCATGGTAACTTAGATCAAGCTTCTTTAAATCTGCTATGTGAAACCAAATTTCCTGTAAAAATAAGCCGGATCTAAAAGTGATATTATTAAATTACCCGGCTTTGTGGGCCGGCTCTCAGACACATTATGAACGTACCTCTGTAATGACAGCGAGGTCCTCCTCTCCGTTCCATTCCGGTTCGTAGATGTCTCGCAACGTCTGGGACAGACGCTTGGACGTCTCATGCACGGCTATGGAAAGAAACAGGAAATTGTAGGACAAAAGAATAAAAATGTAATCATGCCTCCATAAAGGAACTTATCATCTAGCATCAGCAGCGCGCAGCATTGTGGTGGGATTGTTTTTAGGGGTTTGTGGCAGCGTTGCTACACCCACACGGAGAAGGTCAGAACAACACTGGTTTCCTAACTGGAGCGAACAACAGCAGTTTCTTGCACATGAATCACATAAGCAATGCTGCGTCTGCCATTTTCTCTGCAGGGATTTCATTTGTTCTCGTTCAACATGGCAACGCAGACGGAATTGCAAAAGTCTGCCGCAGGATCCAAGAATAGAAGAAGTCCACTTCCCCATTATTCACCAGCAACTCTCTCCTGAGCAAAGAGTGTTAAACACTGTGCTGTATGTGCATTATTAACCTACCTTTCACTGCTGTGTGGTAGGCTCTGACATCTTTAAACAACCTGCTCCCATCGATCTGTGTGCAGAAGCAAAACACAAAGAAGTCAAACTCAGTGACACTAGTACCAGTATCTCAGTGACACTAGTACCAGTATCTCAGTGACACTAGTATCAGTATCTCTACGGCCGATCTGAACTGTTTATGCTTCATCATTTCCTGAAACTCAAATGTTGAAATCAAGTTGCCTCAGGCTGCTTTTGTTTGCAACTTCCTCTGCATCAAGCTACATATCATCCACGATAAGTGATCGTCTGACCTCAACGTCGAGTTTAAATAAATAACAATCACAACATTTGATGTGGTGCTGTGGCAGTGGTGAAGAAGTGAAAGCAGCTTGTGTCTTCCTTCCTTCCTGTTGCTCCTCGGCAGTTTCCCTCCAATATGCACCGTAGTTGTTGTTGTTGCATTTAACGCTGAATGAGCTTTGAGCAACTTAGAAGTGAACCGATGTAACTTTCGCCCAACGGCAGCCGCAAGCCACAAAAGTGACTTAATGATGAATGTTAAAACACGGTGAAGCGGTGGCACAAGTAGAAATGAGACATGACGTCAGTGTTCAGTCATTTCCATTATAAAGCTATATAGGGCTGTGTGGTGGCAAGAATCTGGTGATATGATACGCATCATGATACAGGGGTAACGATTCAATACATTGCGATATATTATTCAAAATGTAATCTTAGGAAAACTGTCATAATATAAAGAACACACCAGAAGTAAACCATTTTAGAACAGGCAAACATAACTAAAAGACTGTTGGTTTTTGCCCCAAACTGCATGTGATTATCATAAAGTGGGCATTTCTGTAAAGGGGAGACTCGTGGGTACCCATAGAACCCATTCACATTCACATATCTGGAGGTCAGAGGTCAAGGGACCCCTTTGAAAATAGCCATGACAGTTTTTTCTCGACAAAATTTAGCATAAGTTTGGAGCGTTATTTAACCTCCTTCTAGCTAGTATTACATGTATTCCTTAGGTTTTCTAGTTTCATATGATAATGCTATATCCATCTAAAGTTTGCCAACATTAGCACCAGAGGTGGGAGTAAGTAACACGTGTGCAAGTCACAAGCAAGTCGAGTCCGGAATTATAAAATCCCTGTTTTTCTACAATAAAATTAAATTTCCATAATTAAAAGTCATGCATGGCATAAATAAAACACCATGGAAATGATTAGATAAAAATATTAAAAATTATCTCTCATTTTATTAAAAACATTTGTTACATAAGCCGATATGTATTCATTCATTCGTTCATATCACATGCATTAGATTCAGAAATCAACAGGTTTTTTTTTTAATTCTAATATCTGTAAACTTGCAAATATTTAATAAATAAAAAGTCAAGTCCTTTCGAGTCATCTGTCTCAAGTCTAAGTCAAGTCTCAAGTCCTGAATACCAAGTCAACACCAAGAGTCTTTTATTAATGTTAGTCAAGCAAGTCTCATATCAAGACTCGAGTCCTCCACCTCTGATAGCACACAAGCTAATAGTCACGTGTGGTTAATGAATGTGCACTTGTTAGGAACTACATTACCCAGAATCCTATGTGCCTGCTGGCAGAAGGGAACGTCAGTAAACGGTTAACGGGAACCTCCTCCGAGATCCCTTGGGATTATTTCAACTGAACAACAACAACTGAACAACAACAACTGAACAGGTCAAACCAGTCCAAGTAAGGCTGCCGCAACAACACCCCCGCACCCCCTCAAAGGGCATCACACTGACTTTGGGTGTGTTTTTATTACTTTTAAATTACATTTTGTAATCTGTAACAAAAAGAAGATTGTTTTATTTCCTCTTTCCAGTGTGATATAGTCTCCCTTTAAATCCTTTCAAAGACCAGAACCGGGCCAAGTTATTAGCTCATGAGGGTGTGGGTGATGAATCGGAGCATGCACATGTATCTCATTTCTTTTAGTATCAAGAGTTGTGTTCAGATACAAGATAGATCTAGAGGAGACATAACATGCAGTATTTACGCAGCAGAATAGATAAGACAATAAGAAAGAGCTGCAACTTGCTTCAAGTATTTCCTGCTGTCAAGGCCGAGCTGATTGTCTCGACTTGTGGGTTGGCACCAACGCAACAAAAAACCAAAACACTGTGCTTGTTTTTTTAGAGTCAGCAGAGCTCCATTCCACTGGAGATGTTTGGTAACGAGCTGTTTGACTATAAAAGTGGAATAAAGCTAAAACTTTCCATGACCTTCAGATGAGTTTTGCCATGTAGAGAGACCTCAGGTCATGTTACAGTATGTGTTGGTGTACCTGTTGTTTGTTGAGGCTCTGGGAACACTGCTCAAACTGCTCATCCTTGGTCTCCACGGTTTTGCCCAGTTTCTGAAGGACCTGAGAGAGGACGGCAGAGTCGGTGAGTTTCAACATTAGACAGACATAGATAGGTAGATTAATTTAAACGGGAACTTCACCAACGTTACTCATCAAAAGTCTGTTTCAAGTCAAGTCGAGTTCAACTTTATTGTCATTTTTCCACACACAAAGTACACGGCTAAAACCAAATGTGGTTGCTCGCGGACCAGGGTGCAAACACACACGTACAAAAGCATCGTCACAGACTCACTTAACATAGAACATAACACAGCGACAAAGTGCAGCAGGATGATTAACAGACTAAAAGCAATCAGGTCTTTAAAACAACTATGAACCCATGACTCTCCAGTAATTCTATCTCGTATAAATACCTAAATAGATAAATAAATAGAAGTGACAGTGCGTAGTAGACCTGAAATGTCTGTTTCATGTCCAGCATGAGACGTGGGGAGTGAGGGGTCACGGAGAGGAGAGGGGTGCGGGGGGGGAGAAAGTGTTTATCTGGTGGATAGCAGCAGGGTGTTTAGTGATCTGACAGCTTGGGGGAAGAAGCTGTTGCAGAACCGAGCAGCGGTGAGCAGTGGTGGTTCTGATGAAACTAGCAGTGGTGGTTGTGATGCTGTGAAACCTCCTGCCTGATGGCCGAGGTGTGAACAGTCTGTGTGAGGGGTTTACAGCCGTTAGAGAGTACTACTGCATGCTGTGGAAGAAACGTTGTTTAAAGCCTTTTAGTGGCTCCAAAGGGAGCTCCACACACAACCTGGTAAAATGCCTAAAGTGATGTCATCTGAGGCGGTCGGGGGCTGAAGACTACAAGTTTGAAAATGCAAAGAATCTGTGGGTGTGGAGTCAGAAAGGAGATTAACAGATCTCTGTAGCCCGCTGCTCATCTCTGCTGCAGGATGGAAGCTCAAGGCTACTTTAGCCTCAACTAGCATTAACACACCCCCAATCTCTGACCAAGCATAGACTGTATGTATATAAGAAGTGGACGTGGTCACCGTGACGTCACCCGTCGGTTTGTGGACTGCTGTTTTGAAGCCTCGAGTTCTGCATTTTGGCCGTCGCCATTTTGTTTTTTTTGCAACCAGAAGTGACACGAGAGGGCGGAGCTACAACCGAACGCTGAATAAGACATTTTTAGGCGACCAAAATGTTACAATTAATTTTCATGAAGTGAAAACACACTGTGAAAGGGTTAAAGTTGTAAGACGGCCGTGGTAGCGACCTGTCAATCACAAGGTAGCCACGCCCTTTAAGCATCCCCTGCTTTATGGACTAGCTGACTCTAAATGGGACCATAATTTACTAAATGAACATCATGCTGTATTGAAGAAGACTTGAAACTAGAGATTGAGACCATAAACTCATGTTTACAATGTTTACTGAGGTAATAAATCAAGAGAGAAGTAGGCTCATTTTCTCATAGACTTCTATACAATCAGACTTCTTTTAGCAACCAGAGGAGTCGCCCCCTGCTGGCTGGTAGAAAGAATGCAGGTTTGAGGCTCTTCCGGCAGACGTGGAGGTAGCCCACTGCTACAAAAGCTGCTTTGGCACAGTTAGGGGGTGTTCACACCTTTCACGTGCACAAATTAATTATTTTAAACTGAGACACGCACTCAAAACCAAAAGCTAACGCCATCGTGGTGTGAGAAATGCATGCCGTCTCTTAGCAACCAGAGGAGTCGCCCGCTGCTGACTATCAGACAGATAGTAGAGGCTTCCTCATTGGTAGCCTACTGTGACCAGACTGTCTGCAGTCCAATTGCATTGTGGGTAATATAGGCAATAGGTTTTGACAACGAAGGCAAATGCATGGATTAAAAAAAAAAAAGACGATATCTCTGGTTCTGCATCTGCATCATTTTGCTGCTTTTTAATAAACAGTGTTATCGGACTGCAATGCTCAGGGGCGGCTGTGGTCAGCGGGTAGAGCGGGTCGTCCTTTAACCGTAAGGTTTGTGGTTCGATCCCCGGCTCCTACTGTCTGCATGTCGAAGTGTCCTTGAGCAGCACTCACTGCTCATCAGGATGGGTTAAATGCAGACATCATGTATGTTCCTGTATGCATATGATGAATCTAATAAAGTTTATTTGTTTAAGTTTTTAAAGTGGCGGCGTACTCTTTAACTGGCCCATATCAGCTCTATATTGGTGTAAATGTCACCCAAGAAGAAGTTGCAGTACAGAAACTAAAGTAGATTCCAACAGGATGTGAAGGCCCGGTGGGTTTAGCGGTGCAGCACTATTAATCCTAACAGATTAACGCTCCATATACTCCTAAACTAGACTCACATGACCAACTACTACCACGGTGTCCTTCACAGCCCGCTGCATGCAGCTGTCTCAGAGCCCGAATGCCACATGGCATGACCTTTAACTCAACTTCACTAAATGTGCAACAAAGGCTCTCATTATCATGTCTATGCTCCCATTTTCCACCATTAAACTACACAAAAAAAAGAAATCCCTAAAATAGTCTCTGGCCTTAACTTCAGAGTAAATGTACAACCGTCTGTAGCTGCTTGTTTTGAGGCGGAGCGCTGAAATCAAACCACAAAACTGAGTGAGAAAAAGGCTCCAGCAGCAGCAGCGAGCGAGAGGAAGTGCACACACAGTCAGGAAGTGGCAGCTTTTGTGTGTCTGCACATAGCTGTAACTGAACTGAACAACACTGGGATGCTCACACACTCAGGGAAAGTCCAAGCTACTGTTTTATTATTATTATTATTAATGCATCAACAAATGTAGACAGTTTAAACCATGCATAATAATATAAACTCGGTTTACAGCATGTGGTTTACCGCCTGCGTACACAGCTTTACCCTTTTTTTATGGCCATTATCACTTCACTTCTTTCACTTCTGTCACATGATTTTATCCTCTCATCTAGGAGCATTTTATTAGGAGTTACAACCACAGAGCTAGATAACAGGACTAATGTGTCCCTCCTTTGCACCCTTACTGCAATCTGTATATATATCTATTTATATGCACCACATATCATCAACTCATACTGTCTTAATCAGCACTTTACTTAGATGCAAAACTGCATTTCGTTGTACTTGTACTATGTGCAATGACAATAAAGCTGAATCTAATGTCAAGATTTGGGAAAGTACCAGTAGCTGCAGAGCAACATATGTACAAACTCATTTTATCAGTTTCTACTAAGATAAATAACAGCTTTTCCTTTTTTCTTTTATGCTCATTATCACAGCTTCTTTCACTTTATTACATGATGTTATCCTCTCATCTAGGAGCAATTTATTAGCTAGATAACAGGACTATAGCTTGGTGGAAAGTACCAAACACAAGCTACTTTTACACACTCATTTCTCCTAAGATAAGTACCAGCTACAGTGAACTAATCCTCTCTGAAAGAGCTGCTTGTCTCTGTTTAGGAGCCTTGTTGTAAATCTCATACTAGAAGTTAAACCTCCTCCAGACCTGCCTCACATTGGGTGGATTTCAGGAGCTTCATGTCTGAAATAGAAGAGTCTGTTTGCCATCAGAGCTTCTAGTGAGCTGGATGATATAAAGTTGAATAAGTGTCTCATAGTTCACCAAACTATACTGACAGTTGTGACTCAAAGAGTAACTTTACCTTCTCCTGAGCTCGATTCAAAGACTTCTGGACCCGTTTGGCGAGGAATCCGGCTCCAGCCTGGAGGTTCGGGCCCATCTTATTCTCAGACATGGTGATAAAATAAAAATGTCTTTTTTATTATTCTCGGTTTCTCTTCTTCAGTAAAAAGTCTGCTGCTTCCTCCTCTTCTTCTTCAGCTACTGACTGCCTCCAGCAGCAGCAGCAGACGATCAGCCTCTTTAACTCAGAGGAGGAGGAGGAAGAGGAGGAGCAACAATAATGTGTCAACAGACACAAACAGGCAGACAGGCGGTGTTAAAGCATGGAGGAAGCTCTTCACATCATCATCTTCATCATCTTGTTGCAGCTTGTTGGAGGAATTATTGACAGCTTGTTTCTGCGTGTCCTGATCTGTCTCACAAACATCCTGATCTCGGTTGCAACACCTCTCTGTGTGTGTAAAGGTGAAGTCATCCAACCACTCTCACCTGAGAATTATGACTCTCTGATGATGCACGAGCCTGATTCAGCAGCGTGACGTCAGCAGAGGAGCCTCCCAGACAGGTACAGGTGTGGATCAGAAAACAACACGTGTTTGGTCTTCTTTATTTAATGATATAAAGTGGGAGGAAGTTTGGAAAATGTGTGATAAATACTGTATCAATAACAAGCTTAAAGGAAGTGTCTTTCAAGATATTACATATCATTTATCTGGTAAAACTTACAAAAGATTCAAGCTGAGTATTAAATCATTGGGAAAAATCCCATAATAACCTTTCAGCATATTGTAATTCAAGTGTTCTGAGAGACTTCTGCTCCTCCTCATGGCTCTGTTTTCAGCCATGGATGTATTAAGAGAACAGGATCCAGCGTTGGATGCGGGGTCCCGTTCATTCCTATGAAAATGAAAAAAAAAAAAGTCTGAAAAATAAAGTCAGGAAAAAGTCAGAAAAAAAAGTCAGAAAAAAAGTCAGAAAAATAAAGTCAGAAAAAAGTCTAAAAAAAAGTCTGAAAAAAAAGTCTGAAAAATAACATCAGAAAAAAAGTCTGAAAAATAACGTCAGAAAAAAGTCTGAAAAAAAAGTCTGAAAAAAAGTCTGAAAAAAACAGTCTGAAAAAAAAGTCAGGAAAAAGTCAGAAAAAAAAGTCAGAAAAAAATCTGAAAAATAAGTCTGAAAAATAAAGTCTGAAAAAAAAGTCTGAAAAAAGTCTGAAAAAAAAGTCTGAAAAATAAAGTCTGAAAAATAAAGTCTGAAAAAAACAGTCTGGAAAAAAAAGTCTGAAAAATGTTCGAAAAAAAAAAGTTCTGAAAATGTTCAAAAAAAGAAGTCTGAAAAATTAAGCCAGGAAAAAGTCTGAAAAAACCAGTCTGAAAAAAAAGTCTGAAAAAAACATTCTGAAAAAAAAGTCTGAAAAAAACATTCTGAAAAAAAGTCTGAAAAAAGTCTGAAAAAAGTCTGAAAAAAAAGTCAGAAAATAAAGTCAGGAAAAAACAGTCTGAAGAAAAAGTCCGAAAAAAAGTCTGAAAAAAAGTCTGAAAAAAAAGTCTGAAAAGAAAGTCAGAAAAAAAAGTCAGAAAAATAA
>CAKALU010060464.1:0-19405 GCA_916700995.1 Hozukius guyotensis
TCTTGGATATATATATATATATAAAATAATAATAATAATAATAATAATAATAATATAACTAATACGCAAATGCCCACTTTCAGAGTGTTATCATTTCACACTATATCTTTGTTCTATTATTACTGATGTAGTAAGGAGTGATAACCTATGTTACTGCTGTAAGGAAGAGCTAATTTTAAATACTTTACATATAAGTAGGCCTACAAATACATAGAAAAACTATCATATTAACAACATATATAGGCTAATGTTATATATGTAAAATCTTAATCTGCAAAGTAACAAGATGCAGCTGTCAACTAAATGTAGTGGAGTAAAAAGTATTTACTTTTGAAATGTAGTAACCTACAAGTATAGCAGCCTACTTAAGTAAATTACTTGCTTTTTTAATATTTAATTAAACATAATCCACGTTATATACAGAATCTATAAGTGTTTTGTAATTATCCACATGCAGGTCAGTGTATAAATTGAGACGCACATTGTGTGTTTCTCCACTAGGTGGAGTGCTTGCCTCTTGTTTTTTTGTGACTACATCAATAAGTATTAAAAACATAAAATATGCCAAAATAAAAGCAGCAAATATGACAGTAACAAGCCCCTAACATTGATTATCATGTGTTTTATTTGTATAAAGTTTCTTTGCTATCTATTATCAGACTAGTTGGGCTCTGTGAGGGGTGGTGTCAGTGCTCCTCCTGTCTGAAGCTCCGCTCCTTTGGACTAAACTTTCCCCATGTGATTCACTGAGTCTCAACTGTTGCACATACTTGTCTTGCACATGTCATTCAGTTCACTGGGCACCCTGACCTGCAGACTCCTCCAACATGAGTCCATCTGATCCACTGGTTTCACTCACTAAAACTAGTTCTACTGCTTCTTCTTCTTCTTTTGGATTGGATTGTTTTTTTTTGTCACACAAGTGAAGTATTTTTGGGAAGTAATGGAATTAATTTCTATCCGGAGACGCTCTTTGAAGAAAGGTTTATCAACTTCACGCATGAATCGAAGCGGGACGCCTTCAGACGCCACAGCTCATCATGATGGTGGGTATATGGAGATACTTTATAAATAACTAAAAGCTATAAACTAATAATAGCATATCACATGGGAGGACTGTGAAGCTCGAATGACCACACAAGGAAAAAACAACATTGTTGTGGATATCAGACATAAAAGTGGTGTTTCTTCAAGTGTCTTCTTATTAAGAAAGCATGACTTCAGTTTGGCCGGTTTGCCCTTTTGACCTTTGAATGCAGCGCATGCTCTCCAGGGACCCTAACCGCTGTTGCATTAAAGAAGTCAGACTTTTTATGCACTGAGGTTTCTGTTCAACCTGTTTATAAATTAACAGCTTGTTCTGGATTTATAGTAATATCATGCATGCATGCTTTGTTTTTTTTCCTTGTGCAGCATGACCACATAGACCCAAACATATTCTATCAACAAGCATTCATCTCATCTACGCTCCGACCTTAATTAAACCTGCTGCCTACAGGCCATGCTCCACTCTCCTTTTAGGCAAGATCCAAACAAGAAAGAGCTGGTCAAAACCTCTTTTTGATGTTACAGATAATAACTCACCCAATAACTCTCACTGAAACAGACATATACCCTCAGTTGAACTTTCCAAACAAATAGATAATGATTGAACACGGCCCACCTGGTTTTCTTTTGGCAAGTGGCCAATGTATACACATGCTATAATACACTCCATACATAGATAGAAAATAATGCACTAGTCATTTTGTATCGTGATATTGATCTACTTTATATCAAGATTATAAATTGTACATTTTCTGGAAAGTAAATTAAGAAACATCTTTATATATAAAATAACCAGATGGGAATGTTTATGTTTGACCTGAAAGTAACAATGCATCCCATTTTCTTTTATACATTGGCGATATGTTTATATTAGGGCTGTCAATCGATTAAAATATTTAATCGTGATTAATTGCATGATTGTCCATAGTTAATCGTGATTAATCGCTAATTAATCGCACATTTTTTATCTGTTCAAAATGTACCGTAAAGGGAGATTTGTCAAGTATATAATACTCTCATCAACATGGGAGTGGGCAAATATGATTGTTTTATGCAAATGTATGTATATATTTATTATTGGAAATCAATTAACAACACAAAACAATGACAAATATTGTCCAGAAACCCTCACAGGTACTGCATTTAGCATAAAAAATATGCTCAAATCATAACATGGCAAACTGAAGCCCAACAGGCAACAACAGCTGTCAGTGTGTCAGTGTGCTGACTTGACTATGACTTGCCCCAAACTGCATGTTATTATCATTAAGTGGGCATGTCTGTAAAGGGGAGACTCGTGGGTACCCATAGAACCCATTTTCATTCACATATCTTGAGGTCAGAGCTCAAGGGACCCCTTTGAAAAAGGCCATGCCAGTTTTTCCTAACAAGCTAGTATGACATGGTTGGTTTCAAAAGTTTTGTACTTTTTAGTCTGTTATTTTTGTATATGGAGACACACCATCCTGTAATTATCACGCCTAAATACAGAGAGGATCCTGTTGTAATGGGACTGAAATGGGATATTTTGTGTACTTTTACAACTCTAAAGTGTACACTTACTGTATATCTCAGGCATTGTAAGTTTGGTTGGGTGGTGTTTAATTTGTCTTCACATAAGATTTACATTAAACAAGAGGCAGCCATTAAAAGCATTTGTAGCAAGATGATAAATGGTGCAGTGGCGGTTTTGTTATGAGCAGATGATCAAAAGTGTCATATGCCTCAGTGGTTTGTGAATATTCAACAATGTCAGCTCATGTGTGTTTTCTTTTTTTTTTTTTTTTACTCAACACAGCAGATGCAATAAGCTGAGATAATTGGTGTACATCTAATTTACCATATAAATGACAAAACCTCAGACCACTTATTCTCTTGATGAATTGTTGATGAGGCTTTCTTTGTGTTTATTTTAAATCATATATGAAGAGAACTAAAACTGCTTGAATTCATATTCAAGTACTGTAAATGTATGTTAAAGGAACAATGTGTAACATTCCTGGGGATCTATTAGCAGACATCAAATATAATATTCATAACTATGTTTTCTTGAGTGTATAATCACCTGACACTAAGAATCGTTGTGTTTTCGTTAGCTTAGAATGAGCCATTTATAGCTACATAGGGAGTGGGTCCTCTTCACGGAGTCCGCCATGTTTCTACAGTAGCCCAGAATGGACAAACCAAACGCTGGCTCTAGAGAGAACCTTTCACCTAAAAAAATGCAAAATTACTTTGTTAGGTTTAGGTAACAAAACTACTTAAAAAACATCATGGTTTGGCTTAAAACGACTACGTAAGTGAACGCAGACTTTTAGTTTCACACGGGACACGAACAGCGGCCTCCTGAGGGAAAATCCTGTTTGTTTGACCCATCCACCAACCCATGCGCCTCGCCAGTAGAGGACTTTCTCGATTGTTATACTCTTTATTATACCACGTAACTTTTAATAACATTATTATTCCACCTAACTTTCCTTAAAGGAGCAGTGTGTAGGATCTGCAACCAACTGAAGCCTCTCCCGTGTGCCAAGCGTATAGAAGAACTACAGTGGCCGACGTGAAAACACGAATGGCCCCATCGAGAGCCAGTTGTTGTAAGAGTAGCGGAGGTTATTTGGAGCAGAGGTGGGAAGTGAGTGGTGACGCAAGAGAGAGAGAGCGGCGGCGACGGCAGCGAGTAACATTATCGACTCCGGCCCAAGCAGGAAAAGTTAAGTGTTTGGTTTGTCCGTTCTGGTCTACTGTAGAAACATGGCGGTGCAACATGGCAGACTCCGTGAAGAGGACCCGCTCTGTATGTAGATATAAACAGCTCATTCTAAGGTAACAAAAACACAACGATTCTTAATTTCAGGTGATTATACACTTAAGAAAACATACTTATTAATATTATATTCCATTTCTGCCAATAGATCCCCCTAAATGCTAGACACTGTTCCTTTAACGGTCGCTCGATATACTACTAGCCTACTACGTCTCTGCTCTGCACGTTGTACTACATCACTTGTTGCGGCCATCAGCGGACAATTTTTTATAGTGACAAAGACAAAGATAATCCACGACAAAATACGATTCTTTCCAAACGTAATTGGGAATGCAGTTTAGTTGTATGGGGGCAGGAATGGCCACAGATACCGGATTTTTTTGTCTTTGTCTTTTTGTCAGAGCAGTTGATTTATTGATTACTGTGGGGATATAAAGAGAATTTCAACAAATATATTTAAAAAAAAAATCTATAATACATTACCCACCCTAGCTTTACTCGTTCACTCGTGTTATTCATTCAGCCAAATATTTTTTTGTGTTTGTCTAAATTTGTTCAGGAACAGTCAAAGTAGAAAATAAACTGCTGAACAAATATGCTGTTTCTATAACGGTAAATTTACTCAGATCCTCTGTTGGTTTACTTACACAAACTGTAACTTCATTTAAACAATGTTAAACGACCACTGAAGACTTGAGGACTGAGTAATTTCCTGTGGTGCAGCTGACTATCTGACATGTACCACATGCCTTGTAACATCTGGGGGTTAGTCACTGACCCCGTGACGTGTGAGTGACCTGGGTGTTTATGTTCTGCCATCTCAGCCCAAAGGAGGTTTAGAGTCACTCCTGTGTAAAGAGACCTTTTGTGGTTGTGGCATGCGGCAGGGTGGTGCAAGACGGAGCTGATTTTTCCTCCCGGTGAAAAACGTGTCTCAGTCCACAAGCTGTTCACCTTTTCATTACGCGCCGTTCCACGTCAACAGTGCTCTCTATTGGAGCTGTAAACTTCTCATTCCCTCTCTAGAGAATTTCACAGGCAGTGTCCAACCATTCCCTGTGTTTAGACTGCAGTCGTTTGGACTGGCTTCTGTGCTCAACACTGGCCCGGGACAGAGGTCGCAACAGGATGTGAGAACTGGACCTCCAGACGTGTTGAAACTCAAAGACATTTGGGCTCATCAGGATTCAGAAAACGATGCTCGTGTATCAGGCTTCCTACTGTACACACTGCTGCTTGTTTTGTGTCAAACACACGACCACCTTGCTGTAGTCAGCGAGTGAGAAGGTTGGTCTGTTGGTTGGTTGTGGCTCTGCTGATTAATAGCAGCAGTTTCACTAATGTGTCGGCCCCAAGGCTAGACCTGCAATCATGGACACACTCAGGAGTCTGTGCTTAGCACCTGACGGATCCAGTAAACAAATGTTTTCACAAACCCAGACGTCTGATTCAGGATTTTAAAAAGACTGACTGTACACCTTCTGTGTGCTTACCTAAATAATTCTAAATTTCTAACGTTGGCATTTTTGTGGGCACACATCAACACTGACGCATTGCCAATTTCCTCAGGGTGTCTCATTTAGTCTTGCAGTGTTATTGACCCTTTCTCTGGCAGACGAGGTAAGGCAGGATTATGCTAAAATCCGAAAGATTAGTCAGGGATCTGAGCCAAGCTGCCATTATCTTAAAATATCAATCTTTCAGGAATGTGCAGGACATTCCCAAATACACACAGGCATCATTAAATCCACCCTTATCTTCATTTGACTCCCTACTGCCTGCCCTCTGCAGAGTAACAAGAACTGAACGTCCTGCAGGCTCAGAGAGCTGCAATTTATGGCTCCATGACAAGCAGGTTTTCCCCTTCAATTTCAGCACTGTGCACTTATACCTCTCAGCGCTTGGACGTGTGTCCAATCAGTGTTTTAGAGGCACAAAGACATAATATGGGGAAGCCCGCCGCCAGATGGTCTACTGTACCAGAAGCCCCATGTCACTGACGGCCTCTGTTGAAAAGATCTCCTCCCAGTGTTGACATGGAGCGGCAGCTGGCAGTTTGGGCCACGCTGCTCTGCTAACTATCAGTGGGAGGTCAGATTATCACTCTAACCCTGAGTTTTTTAAGCAAGCAGCTTTGCAGTTGTGGAATTAACAGTTTAATTACAAAATTGTGCTTAAATGCAGTGTCTCACTCGTATTTTATTTCTCGCAATTGCTTCTACAAAGGCTGACTCATAAACGCAGCTTTTATATGCACACCAGCCTTCTGTCTTGCAGGGTGGGCGGGCATGTTCCTGAAATGCCCTGGTGCACTTCAAGATAACAAGGACTTCCTCGTGGGAAGAACTGGCATAGATTCTGGTCTAAAACACTCAGCTATTTTCTATTCTTACCCTCTCAAGATATGATTATTTTTGTCTCTGAGTAAATGCCTCCATTGTTGGTTTTTGCAGAACACAGCACAGTGATGTTGCGAACGAATAAAAAATCTAGAAAGAAAAGAGGCATGGGAAAGAGAAGTGCTCTGTATGACCACTACTCTGACTCAGCATCACAGAGCAGATTTACATATGCAGCAATAGACTGTCAACTTCCCCATTTTCTATGATTGGTTAAAACAAATACCTTGATGTGTTTCGACAGAAAGAATTGAGACCAAAGTAGGTTTACTCTCCGCCGTGCTCAAATGTGCAAAATGTGTAACTGACAGGTTGATGTTCGTTTCATTTACAGGATGAAACATCGCCTACAACGGGGAATACAAATAACTGGAAGGCTCTTTAAGAAGGCGACTGGAGACATTGCAAGATTGGCAGAACCCATTAAGAAGCAGTCTGTAACAGCATATCCAGGCACAGCTACATCCAAGAATGAGGATCAAATACACAATATCCATCGTCTTTTTTGTGGTACTTGTTATCATTGAGAAGGAAAACAACATTATCTCAAGGTAAGTCCATTTCAGCGATCAATGGAGTGATTCCCAGCAGGTTCGTGCGTGTTTATCTCGTCCATGCTTTAAACAGATATTTGATAAAAACCCCATCAGCAACACAAAGTTGCTGCAAATGTTGAGTTAAATAACACAGCTATGACTTTTTCCTGTGAAAGAATATAACTCTGTGACTCCTCTCACACTTTCAGGGTGTCAGATAAGCTCGCCTTAAAGCAGACCCCCCAGACCCCTCTACAGCCCAGTGGTGTCTCCCACATACTGCTGAAGTACAATGGTTCCTTAACCTCACTCAGCAAGGTGGACTCGGCCTTCATGCTGATGAAGCGGCGTCTGGAGAACTACAGCCAGCACCAGCAGGTGGCGACGAGGGGAAGGAAACACATCCTCCTGTTAGCCACCACCAGGACGGGCTCCTCGTTCGTTGGCGAGTTCTTCAACCAGCAGGGCGACAACATGTTTTACCTGTTTGAGCCGCTGTGGCACGTGGAGAAGATGCTGACACTGGAGACCGGCGGCACCAACGCCACGGCGGCAGCCAAGGCGTACCGCGAAGTGCTCCAGCAGCTCCTCCTGTGCAACTTCTCCCTGCTGGAGAGCTTCATTGAACCCCTCCCGGTGGACCACATCACCGCCGGCCTCTTCCGCAGGGAGTCCAGCAGCTCTCTGTGCGAGGAGTCGGTCTGCAGCCCCGTCATCAAAGGGGTCTTTGAGCCTTATCGCTGCAGGACCAGACGCTGTGGGCCCCTGAACCTGACCATGGCGTCTCAGTCCTGCCTCCAAAAGGAGCACAGGGCCATAAAGTCGGTGAGGGTGCGCCAGCTGGAGAACCTCCGTCCTCTGGCTGAGGACCCGCGCCTCGACGTGAAGTTCATTCAGCTGGTTCGGGATCCTCGGGCGGTACTAGCCTCGCGCATGGTGGCCTTTGAAGCCAAATACAAGAACTGGAAGCAGTGGGCTGCGGACGGGGATGTGCCCATTGATGACGATGAAGTGAGGAAGCTGAAAGGGAACTGCGACAACATCAGGATGTCCGCGGAGATCGGCCTCAGGCAGCCACCGTGGCTGCGCGGGCGCTACATGCTGGTGCGGTACGAGGACATCGCCCGGTTCCCCATGAGGAAGGCGACGGAGATGTACAAGTTCACTGGAATCCCGTTCACTCCACAAGTGAAATCCTGGATCCTGAAGAACACCCAGGCCTCCAAGGAGACCAGCGGTGTTTACTCCACACAGAAAAACTCCTCCGAACAAGTAGAGAAGTGGAGGTTCCGTTTACCGTTCAAAATAGCTCAGGTTGTACAGAGAGTTTGTGGACGAACGCTGAAGCTTTTCGGGTATAAAATTGTAAGCAGTGAAGAAATGCTGACTGATAAGTCTATCAGTCTGATTGAGGACAAAGTGTTCAACTTTGTATAGACTTTGACAGACATGAACTCTGAACCCTGAAGCAGCAAAAAAAAACAACCTTACGGAAAATTCTGGAATGACTGATATTTATTAGGGTATTTTAATCCTGATACAGAGAGCTTTATATTTTCTGAGTGTGTGCTATTTAAAGTTTTTTACTATTTAAAATAGTTTGATGAAGAAAATGTATTGTTGGGCGGAAAATCCATATAAAGCTTTTAACTATTGATGCAAGGGTGTATATTGAGACTTCACGTATGGTGAAAATAGGAAGCTATCTTTGTTTTTGCACTCCGGACTATCTTCTCTGTCCAAACTGTATCGTTGGCTTGTCCTGCAATCCTGTCCAAATTTAACTCCTTAGCAAATAAGAAAGTCCCTGAGGGAGATAGCTTTGGGTTTGTGAACAAGAATGAACTGTTTCAAACACTTCCAGGAACCTCCGTTAGTTATTTTTGTTCAGCGACTTACAGTAGGCTGCTTTTACGCCAAAGAAACTTGAAACGAAATGTCTATGCAAAGCCAAATCAATGAATTGCTTTGTATAGCAATGCTTATGGCAGGAAGATGAAATGTAAATGTTTTGTCAGGTAATTTCTACGCATGAGATTTAGAAGTAATGTCCCATGCTGATTTATTTATGTCTTCTTTGCTAAAAGTCATAATGACTCCAGCTCTGAATGTGCTCCACAGGTTGTAATCCCCCCAGCAGGGGTACTTTTCTTGCACACATATACTGTAGTTTGCTGTACATGCATGTTTGTAATTGGCCAAACGTTGTTTTGAACTTGTCCTCGGGATTGTAAAGACCCCATACTGTTAAAACAGATGTATACACGGCCACTGTATGCAAACATTCCAACTGCAGCTGGTTTGCAGGATTGTGCGAGGTTTGTCGGCAGGTCTGTCTGTTGACACAAGTCTCTTGGCTGGTGATAAAAAGAGGCCCTGATACGCTGACTTGCCAGACTGTTTGCTGATGTTCCAGTCTGTTCCTTTGGCATTTTGTTTGTTACAATAAACCTTCTTTTACATTAACTGTAAAGCATCTCCCTTTTGGCCTGCATCCGTAACTGTGGCAAAACTGTCATTTTAGTTAACTTGTCTGAGTTTCACATCAACTGACATGAACACAACTTCCCCATTTCATCAACTTTGTCAGTTTCATATTTTTTTAATCATCACAGAGGTTAACCATGCAAGGAAGCAGATGTGGCAGATCAATGCAAAATACCCATGTGGTATAAAATAAAAGGTCAATAAATCTGTCAATAAAAAGTAAACAGCTCACCTGCAATAAATTCTACCTTCGTAAAGCTTCTAATGGAGTATCCCACTTCAATCAGTGTCAGTGGGGGTCTGCTTGTAACTATAGCCTGTCTTTTCCGATGTATTTATACCAAACACAGACATTAGCAAAGAGGAACGGTGGACACAAGCAAACTCACCAACACTGAAAGACCCTTCAAAGATTATTGGTTAGCAACACTACGAAGTCACAGTTCAATCAACACTTCCCTGACACAGTCTCAAACGAGTAAAAGTCTACAGCCACGCTAGCAGTTCTGTGAGGCTGTACTTTGGCACAGTGGTGCAGGTCTAGTATTGGACTAATTGAAATTTTGACCCAATGTTGGCACAAGATCAGAAGTTATTATTTATCCTGAGAGGGACATGAATGTGTGCCCCAAATTTCATTTTTTTTGTCTGAAAAGGCTGAGAGGAAGGCTGCATTATGCACAGGCTTGCAGCTGGTTATTGCCGGAGAGGCGGTGGTGATCTCTCTGGTCATGGCGGTCCAGTAACCAGAGGAGCGCTGGGACACACCCGTCTGAAGCTTAGAATATTTGCCACCGAGGATCTGGTGCCCAAAAAATGGTACTGGGGACCGCCCTGGCATTACGTATTTCTGCCCACGTAGTTGTTGTATGTGGGTTGAAATCACAATTGCATTTACACTTTTATTCAATGTGGTCAGAATGCGTCCCTGACCACCTCCGGAGGTGGTTTGGCCGGTCGGATCACAATCTGTCCTCAATGCGTTTTGGGTGCATTTACACCTGTACTTTCATGTGGTCAAGCACTATCCGATTGCAGTCTGATCACCCAAAACGCATTTTAATGTCAGGTGTAAAGGGGGTCTGGTTTATATTAATGGTGCCTTCAATCGGGGTCGTGTTTATCGCGTTCACGAGAAGAGTCCATATGAACGCCCCCCTCTAGTGGTATTCACGACCTGGAAAGTTTCTGAAAGCTCCGAGTTCACAACTTGTGACGAGTTTCTTGACGTTGTCAGAAATGGCGGAGGCCATGGAAGTAAATTTTTCGGTGCATAATAAGTTAATATATTGTAATTTTAGTCGTATATTGTTTTTCTGTGTAATTTTAAAATAGGTCTGAGGAAAATGTTGATATTCCCGACGGCCTCATCTTTTTCCTCTGTCATTATGCCTTTGCATTTACTGCATTTTGTTACCCACTTGCTAACTGGCCTCTGTAACTTCTAGACGCCGACAGTAACGTTAATATTGCCATTGCTTAGCAGCAGTGTTCTCACGACTTAACCACTTGAACGCCAAACATATCGTGTACACGACTTCCCATGTTGTAAACACGAGCTCACGAGTTTCATTTGAAGACACGATTATTTGTGTGCATACAAGAGTTTGTTGAGCTGTTTTGTGCAAAAAACAAACAAACATTTAAAAAGAAACATTAACAGTTGATTTAATAGTTTTAGTTGTGTCACTGAAGCAGTTCCTGTTTTAGTGGTTAATTGAAGTGTGTTTGGCTTTTTTTGGTTCCATCTAAACCAAATATTTAAGCTTTCTGCAGACTGACTAGTTTGTCCCTGAGGAGGCACGAAGGAAGTATACTGGAGGCAGCTGCCTTGACTTCCAGTGTGTTTACCACTGTGGGCCCGTCTATTTAAGTCTCTAAACCTAGTAATTACCAACTTTACATATAATGTGGTCCGAGTCATTTTGGTCCACCTGACCCCACCCGCTTACAGAAACGCAGGGAGGCAGTCGTTTATACAATCTTTCTGCCTCAGTCATTCTCTTTTACACAAAAAAGTGACTTCTTTTCTTTAAATATTTATTAATTCGCTCATCTGAGCTGTCACACATTGCTAAGCAAAGCCACATCAGAGCACTCGAAGCACATTCACTCCTATCAACAGATCATTATCTGGTTAGTTTGGGCTGGTTGTTCTATTTTAATAAAAAGTGTTCCCAGGTCTGCAGCTTCTGAAGAGTCTAATGAGAAGAGGTTCAGCAATCATAAACTCTTATATTGGAGTAGCTTTATGTGGGACGTGTGGAGGGTGGAGTAACTGTATGGTTGGAGCAAATATAGAATAACCACTTTCTGCTGAGTTAAAGCCTTTTCACCCCCCCTCTGCAGTAAAACGAGGGCATTTAGGTAACCCCACCCTCCCACTCGGTTATATGGTGCCCTGCCACATCAACCATGAGGGGTTTTCAAATATGCAAAGCAGCCCGAGCAGAGTATCTAAATGATACCTTGCTGTAAAGATGTGATGAACAGACACAAAATTGAGTCAATTCAGACGTGTCTCAGAGCTATACGCATAAAACTTGTGCTGTTGCAGGCGATAATGATGGTTGAGGAGGAGACATAAATCTAAATACGCAGTAAATAATCTCACACTGAGGAATGCAATTCATAAAACTCAGGTTGTTGCATGTGATAATGTGCGAGGTGTGGGCGCAGAATTCCAATGCACAAAACTCACTGATGAGTGATGAGGAGACAAATTAAGCAGTTTTCATCTGTCATATAAAACTGGCGCATTGGCAATGTCACTATTATTGAGTTTTCTCTCATCTTTGACCATTTCACAACTATACATAAAATCCATACGGGCAGTTTTCCAGTGTATCAGCAGAAGTTGCCTAAAGCAGCTCTGTGGCGAACTTTGCATAGGAAGCACTTCTAGTCCGATATCATGCTGCTTCAAATAAAACGCTGGCAATAAAACCTGTTTTTCGCAGGCATTTATTGACACCGGATCAAATGTCACAGGAACTGTCTCGCTGTTAATAAAGCCAGACATTTATTTTTCTAATTTTGAAACAGGATATGGCAACCTGGGGATTTATGAGAGCTGTTATTTTTCTTCACATACAACCCATATACATCAAAAGATCTGATGCGGTTTGGTTTCCCTGCCCCGGCTGCACTGATGTGTTTAGCGTCAACATGCTTTATAAAAGCAGTGTAGAAATGAGTATGAACACCCGTTTTTCTCATACACAAATAACCCTAAAAGCTCAAACTTCAATGATGCGCCAAAACTTTTACCCCCCCTGCCATTTTTTTATCCTCATCTATGTGTCCATTCATCTTTCAGGGGGAAGTCAGCGACTGTTTCATCGTGCTGTGTCACAGAAGACTTTTGAAATTTCTTTGTGACATGAAACATAACGTGCTCCATTGAGGCTGACCGCGCCAAAATATACTAAGCCAGAACGGAAATGGATGCCCATTTTCTCTGGATTTAGATTTAGCAAAACATGTGAAAAGTTCACTCGAGATGTGGTCAGAGGCTGAAGCTGTCTGACCATTACAGCCACTAAAATGTATAAAAGACACAGAATAACAATAATTGTGATGACTGTGGTATAGCGTAAAGAAAAAAACGCAGTAACCAATTTTCAACCTTATACAATTAAGTCTAGACGTTTTCTCTGATGTGTTTGCCTAAAATGTGCAGTTAAAAACAATGAAAGTGAAAATCCTGCTTCTTAAAGTCCCAGTGAAACGAAAGTTAGAGCGTCTTTAGCTCCTGTACTATAAGTATTCCTTAGTGAAACGGAATATTTGAGCTTTGTACAGTTAAAAGTGGGATTTAAATCAAATCCTTCATATATGACTGGACCGCTAAAAAGTGGGCGGGCTTAGAATGTAGCATGATAGACCGTTTCAATGGAATTGCATTGCTAGGCAACAGTTTGGCTCCATGTTCACTTCCTGTCAGCTGATGTCATTCATATATATGGCTTCGGCCGAAATAACATACTATGCGCTACATACTCAATAAGTGTACTATCGTTCAACATACTTTTGTGTGTATGAACAGTAGTATATATCTTTTCAGACGCACTGAGCAATATTTTACGTCGTCACTTCCTGAGAACCTCCTTGCCGGTTGGAGACGCGTAACCATGGTAACCTGTGACAACCTCATGTGACCAAAAACAATGATTTGTGAGATTCAAAGTCTGAATTTATTCAAATATATATTTTGTTTATAGCAAAGTGAAATCTTATACTTACAGTTAAATTGAAGCGTTATTGACGTTACAGAGCTGTCCGTCAACGTCAGTTATGAACGTTGTCGTCACTACCGCATTGCATTGTGGGATATTTATGCCGCGGTAGTGTCCAGTGTTTGCATACCGTAATATTTAACAGGAAATACTGTGCACTTCGCTTACTATTGGTTTCATACTAAGGTTTCGGACATCTCACATATTGTTTTAGCCTATTAAATAGCATGTTATATGGAATTTTGGACGCAACCGTACACTACAACAGGAAATATTCCAAATATGTCCTGTTTGTTTACGTTTACAACTGTGAAATGGTCGATACGGAGCTACAGCACACACACCTCCCTTGTCACTAAAAGTTGCAGATTGATTGATGGATGGATGTCATGATATTATTCGTTGGTACTAGCTTATGTAAGCAAATATCATATTTTGTTTTACAGGAAGAAAAGATGATTGGATTTTGATATAAAAATACGAAGAAATTTGAAGTTTGTTTTTTGCATATATTGTTAAATAGGTGCACAATATGACCGGGGATCTAAAAGGCATTTTTCATCTTGTTTCAACTGCTTTGTGTTTGAATTTTGTTAGCTAGATTTTTGTTTTGCTAGAGGCCGGTGACATGTGATAAACACCAGGGATTTCTACCCAAATACATTGTCATTTTTCACTTCCCTACTTGGTTGTCTCTTGGTTTGCATGTTTTCACTGGAACAACCTTTATCATTTTGATTATGAGCTCAGTGTTTATGTACAGTGCTGCCAACCCCTCTACCCAGCCCCACAAGAAAACATTACTCCCACTCTAAATTTAGATATCTATTCTAGTTTAGAAACAACATAGACGTTTCATGGTTTTAGCAATCTGGAATGACATTTAGTTGCAGCCAGCCCCCTGCAGTACAAACAATGGCTTTGTGGGTAAGGGGAGAGTTTAAGTAAATAGTTGAGGTTAGGTCAGCAGGTGGTGCAAACAATACAAGATGACAAAGTGCCACTCCGATCCTCAGTGAATAGGTGTCATTCCCATATTTACTTAACGCTTCTTTTTTTCTTTCAACGAGGAAATACACTCATCATGCACATATTTTAAATCCAGACTGACAGACATTCCTTCCTGAGACGATTCAAAGCCACAAAGTTCATTTCTGCCATGCCAGAGAAACACACATTTACGATGTGCATTCTTGTGCTCTTCGTTTCTTTCCTTTGTTTTAGGCTGACCAGAGCCCTGAACATCATGCCCCTGTTATAGACAACAAAAGAGTGAGGACTGAGAACTGCAGATTTTAAAAGAAAATCAAATAAATTTGTATTTTGCATCCTTCAAACTTCACTTAAATACCTATATCACATTCACAACGGCATCACTTCTTAAATGTCCGTGTTGTGTGTCACTAAAGCACCGCACAGCTCAAATTAAAACAGGCTTACTGTAGGTTTCTCGAGTACAAGATGTGCCACCGTTTGCATTTTGAATTAAGGTTCGTGAAAGAGCCGTTTCCTCAGCCAGTTCTGGTGGGCATAACACAAAGCTTCAGTCTTTCCTCACATCAATACCTCCTTTTGTGTCAGCACCAAGCCAGAGCGAAGAGGTCCTTAAAAAAAATTTAGGACTACTGAATGGGTCGCTCCATTTGTCCCACTCTGCTGGCTCTGCTCCAAATACAGAGTAAGTGCCTTTCTAGTGCCACTATTAGTCACAATAAAACAGGCATTACAGTTTAGGGCTAAAAAAGAGGCAGAAGGAGCAGGGGTGGCTAATGGGAAACATTAAGCATCAATAGGGAACGTCTTCATTTCCCGTAAGATGCGGTGCTGATGCATTTACCAATTATGGATTGATCTCCAGACTCAACCGTGTAATGACAGGCCTTTTCCTTTTTGACGCAACAGATGCCATGTGAGCACCAACCATGTGATGCTGCTGCACGAATGCTGCAAATGAAAGGACCCAACAAAGATGCAGAAATATTTTGTTTGCACAGCGGACCAGAGTGACCACCGGAAGCTGACGGCGAGTATCCATTTTTACACGGAGGAAATGATGGTGGAGAAACTGAACCGCAGACGTTTTGAAAAATCGAAATTGTGGGCTTTTCATTCCCACCTTTCTGCTCACTTTGAAGTTTTCTTCTTAAAGGAGAAGCTACAGAAACAAAGAGTCATTTGTGTCACTCAAAGCGCATCGCGCACCACTAACCGGGGAACGGAGACAGTTTATTTTGAGTAGAAGTTGAACAATAATTACAGACTGTGGCGCCCTGTTGTGGGGTTGGAGTTGCCATAGCAAACATTTTTTTTAATATATTTATTATACCGTGATAATTTTAATATGGGTCAGTGACAAAAATAGAGCTACGCGCTATATTAATGATATGCTTATGTCCACATTTGACCACAAACCACGGTGCTAAAATAACTGAGCGCACCCCTGTCCAGTGTGCCACGCCACAGCAACTCATAAAAGAACAAAATGAGGATCATATGGACATTTGTCAAGTTTAATGTCGGTAACTTTCACTTTTCAAGATGTTTTTTTAAATAGTTAGTAAGTGATGATGACAAGAAATCAAACCACCTACAGTTTGGCTTAAAATATGGGAAGGTATTTCCAAGACATCAAATTAAAATCCATCCTAACAATGTATCTATGAATGGAGATTTACAACTGACAAACTCTGACAAACTGATGAAACTCTTCATGGTTTCCTGTTCTATTTTATCTCTGCCTCCTCTAAATATACACAGTATAAAACTGTTAAGACAAGTCAGCCCTTTCCACAGCGGCCGCTCGCTCTCTTTGACTGGCGCAACAGGAAGGGAACATTTTCATACCTTTGCCCCGGCAATTTCTCGCACACAAAGCCTCTCTATTTCTAGCGCACAAAGCAGTGGTTTATGCATGTATGGTTGGTGGGTGCAGATAAAGTACCGGTAAAATTCCCCTTGGAGTAAAACGGGTTATATAAAAGAGGCCATGCGTCATTTCATTTTCTCTTATTGCAAGATTCTTATCAAAAATATGATGTCCACTCCCAAAGGGGCACCTACAATAGGTCTAGGTATAAATCAAGCTTGTTTACAGTAATAATACTTGCATACTATGCTTTCTCATAGAATATGATACATATAAAACAAAAATATGAAATAACAAGAGACAAAGATGCATCCCGAGAATCCCTCAGATATCTTTCTACTACCATACTGCTAGGCAAAGACAGTAAAAAGTGCACCTGCGTGCCATGGTGAGGACAGATTCAGGTGTGCATACTTTCAGACAAAGAACAGAGTATATTATTATCATTATTAGAGAGGTAGGGCAAACTGGACGGGTGCCGCACATACCGCACAGGACAACAACCGCTGGCCTCAGAGCGACGTCCCCTGCAGCTACGAAAACATCTGCGAGGCACTAGAATATGCAGAACAGGTGGTGAGGCCAAGACCCTTCATTAATGCCTGACGACAGATGAGCACACTGGTTGATTGGACTGAAAGTGCTTCCCTTCTTATGACTCACAATGAATGTTTTTGTGTTAAAGTATGAACAGTTAAGGAAATATACACGTTGGATTCAAGAGCGGCCAGGTTGTTGGTTCATTTGGGGTTCCACAAAAAAAGAGAATAATTCAAATTCTTTTAAATGAAATCTACCTGATAGCATCATTTATTTTTAAGCACAGTCTGACCGCAGCACATTTGGCTTTTATCTTAAATTTTTCAACACTCATCTGGAGCAATTTGTGGTTTCACATCTTGCTCAAGGACACTTTTACGAAGCAAGGGATCAAAGCAACGCGGCTAACTCACTCTGCTACCACCTGACCTACAGCTGCCTCTACTCTCCTTTCCCTTCTTTCAACAACCTTGGTACTTTGTTAGTTTGTGCAGGAAGGAGGCCCGTCTGAGGGGGGAGGCACACCTCTCTTTACTTTTCCGAGGGCAGGAGTTGAACACCTACAGTAGCTTCTTGTATTTAGGGAATTTGGTACAGTTGATGAGGTAAAATCACTGACTTAGAGTCACCTTTATCTGGGTTTTACATAACCAGGATTAGCTTAAAATGCACTGCACAGAATTGAATCTTCTGTTTCTTTAAAATTGTAATATAGTTTGCTTTGACATTAATAAATGTAATTCATACAATACATTTGGGAATTTGTGGTTAAATACAAAATCCAAACAAAGTGCCAGACAGTACCCAGAGGCAACGAGGGCCTCTCGCATGCCTCGTAAATGACCGGTCGCTCAGTCAGTTCCCATGCTCGCCCTCGACTTTTCTCTTCCACAGATGCTGCTAATCAAATCTCTGGCCGGCTGACGTGTAACCCAGCGGCCGATAATCCGACGGCAGCAGCTTGAAGCAGAGGGAGCATCGACTGTGGCCCTGGGGCCCCTCCAGCTGGGACACACAGCTCATGTTTGGCTAAAAGAAAAATAACATAACATGTGATTGTAGAGATCGATGCAATGTTTGATTTCCACGCAAACACAGAAGTCAATGATTTACCAACCCCAAATCTTTACTGTTGTTGTGGTTTCACATCTGTACAGGTGCTGATCCAACAGACCACAACTGGTTTAAGCCCTCTAATTAAGTGTTAGATATACTGTAATAGGCAGTTACTTTGGACTATTGTTCTGAATTTTTCCCCAAATCAGTAGGTGTACACTGAGAGCAGGTGATATGTAATTACAGTATATAAATTATTTTTATTTTTGAATTAATTGCACAGATTTTGTTGGGTTGAATTTACACAACACAATGCCTCCCTTTAGTGTGGATTCATCGTGTCTGGATATCTTCATCATCAAGTTAAATATGGTATCTCACAGTTATCCTTTTATCTGTAATGTAACTTTACCAGTGTTATATTTCTTGTGCTGAAGTAATTACTTTCATTTTATTTTGATTTTCAATCTATCTCACTTGCATGCAGATTCTAGAGATAATTAAGATATAAATAATATAAAAAAATCTAGAAATAGTGTATATATATACAGCGGGTAAAATAAGTATTGAACACGTCACCATTTTTCTCAGTAAATATATTTCCAAAGGCGCTATTGACATGACATTTTCACCAGATGTTGGTAACAACCCAAGTAATCTATACATACAAAGAAACCAAAACAAATAAGTTCAGAAATTAAGTTATGTGTAATAATGTGAAATGACACAGGGAAAAAGTATTGAACACATGAAGAAAGGGAGGTACAAAAAGGCATGGAAAGCCAAGACAACAGCTGAAATCTATCAGTAATTAGAAAGCAATCCGGACCCTTGTCTGTGCAAATTAATATCAGCTGGTTCAGTCCCAACTGATGGCCTATAAAAAGGTGTCTCATTACCAAGGTGTCACACAAGAAACATCTCATGATGGGTAAAAGCAAAGAGTTCTCGCAAGACCTTCGCAACCTTATTGTTGCAAAACATAATGATGGCATTGGTTACAGACGCATTTCTAAACTTCTGAATGTTCCAGTGAGCACTGTTGGGGCCATAATCCGGAAGTGGAAAGAACATCATTTCACCATAAACTGGCCACGACCAGGTGCTCCTCGCAAGATTACTGACACAGGAGTGAAAAGAATTAGCGGAAGAGTTGTCCAAGAGCCAAGGACCACTTGTGGAGAGCTTCAGAAAGACCTGGAATTAGCAGGTACAATTGTTTCAAAGAAATCAATAAGTAATGCACTCAACCGCCATGGCCTGTATGCACGCTCACCACGCAAGACTCCATTGCTGAAGAAAAAGCATGTTGAAGCTCGTTTAAAGTTTGCTGCACAACATTTGGACAAGCCTGTGAAATACTGGGAGAATATAGTCTGGTCAGATGAGAGCAAAATTTAACTCTTTGGATGCCATAATACACACCATGTTTGGAGGACAAATGGCACTGCACATCACCCTAAAAACAC